>JBAMHZ010422021.1:0-11535 GCA_037177395.1 Alpinia galanga | reverse complement strand
ATCGTTGTCAAAATCAGTCAGAATTTGATCAAATCACAGTCGTCATCAGCCGGACTCTAGTGTCGGCCCGACTGCAACCAGATTCTGACTGTGATCCGGTGGGGGCAAGTGTGAGGATTGACTATGAACACAATGTTATTGTATATTTTTCACTGTCACACACACGAGCATGCACGTATAAATTAGACACCTAACATATTAAAATTATGTATATATATATATATATATAATTCAAACAATTTTGATAATCTTTCCGTAACTGAAACGTAAAAGTATTATCATCTTGTATTTTGACGTGTTAAAATTTATTAAGATAAATTTTAAAGTGTTAAGCAATTTTCATAGGGTAAGAAATGAACTCAGCTTTCTACGCGCTTTTGAAAAATTTGCAAGTGACAAACGCAGATCACGATCGGGACATCAAATTTTATTTTATGATGCTAAAATTACGGTACATCTTTTTGATTGTCAAAAAGGTTTTAAATATTTTGTAGGCGCGTTTCAGAAAAAAGAGGATCTAAAAGCACACGTACCGGAAAGACTCCCCAATTCTGTCGCCTACATGCCCTTAGGATAACACATACAACAAGCGTTAGGACCGCAGACTGAAGTGGGGACCACAAAGATCGCCAAACAGAAGAGACCACGTCGGATAACACCGGTAAACCAGGTGCCCGACCCATAAGAACGTCAAAATGCTTACAAAAGCAGATCCAAAGTTCTGTTCTGTCACTCGAAAATTTACCCGTGGCGGCAGACCTCCGTAAGATCTATGGGCTCCATTGTACGTGTCCAGTCATTGAAAGATGAGAAAAGCGGGGAAACGGTTTGAGGAGTTTACGGAGTTGTATGTTTTTTATATAAGTTCCCTAAATATTTGAATTTGCAGTTTTAGTTGTGGATAAAAATGTTAGAAATAATGGGAATAAATCTTTAAAACCCTCTTCCTTTTTTGGACTTCGGCTCCTCTCTGGCCTGAGTTCGAGACTTCCAAGTTGCAGTAGGATTTCATATCTGCTGCAGCTGCGAGATCGATCAAGAACTCCGTTCGAGGAGGGCGAAATCTGGCGGTGGAAGGCCAGGGGTGAGAGATCCTTCGATCCACAAGGCGGACGCGGCACAAGAGCCGATGGCGACCAGGGACCAACCGCCGCGCCGCCTACGGCCGGGGCCATGGCCTCCGGCCCCGGAAGCCGCGCAACAGCCGCCGCCTCCGCAGCTCTCCTGGGCGAAGAGGACTGGGTTCAAGGGCACAGTCTCCGGCGAGTCCAACGCGAGCGATTCTGGCCAGATTGCGCTCCCCAAGCCGACAGAATCAGGGAGCAAGGTGGATCTGGAAGCAGGAACTCGGGATGGGTCCTCCATCGCGCTTCCTCCGCCGCCTGCAGCTTCGGTGGGGGAGCAGGAGAGCAAGGAGAGTGGCGTAAATGTGCCAGTGCCGGTAGATCAGGGTCATCAGACGGCGAGGAAGAGGAGCACCGGTTCGGGACCCAATGGACATGTGGTACGGTTTGATACTCGACCGAGGGAAAGAAGAGAAGAGGAACCTGCTGCATTGCCGCAACTAGAGGAAGAGGAAGGGTTTGCTCTGCGTCAATCTCACATTAACTATGAACTGAGAGACAGCCCGGGTCTCGGTGAGAAACTGTCGAAAACTTCCCTCTTTGCGCTTATTTTCGTACTGAAATATTAATTCTCTGTATCGTTATGTGAACCTTCTACAGTACCGGTCATATTCTATAGTCTGCAACACTATCTTTCGATAATGGGTTCCTTGATACTTATCCCGCTTGTTATATTTCCAGCTATGGGGGGAACTCATGTGAGATATCGTCCTTGTTGTTGCTTCCATCGTTTTAAACTTTTGTGCGAGCTTGATTAGATGCTCTAATACAAATTTTTAACAGGAGGATACTTCAGCTGTGGTGTCAACGGTGCTTTTAATTTCAGGGTTGACAACATTGCTACATACATTCTTCGGAACAAGGTTGCCACTTGTGCAAGGGCCATCCTACGTTTATCTGGCACCTGCACTGGCAATAATCAATTCTCCAGAGTTCCAGGGTCTTAAAGAAAATGTATGCTTCTCTACCATCTAATGTAAATTCCTCTCCATCCTTAACAGCCAATGTTTCTACAGTAAATGTACTATCAACTTCTACACTAAACGAGTTTGTTAAAATTTCAGTTCCTGTTTGTGTAATTTTGCATTGTGCATCATACATATGCTTCTACTTCTACTTAGCCAGCAGCATATGCAGAACAAGGTCAAGTATCTTTACTTTTGCATGTACTTTAACAATTTCCATTATAAAATGGATGGTTAATGGAATACAAAATATGAAAATTGAAATGTATTTTTGTACATTTTTTTCACAATACGTCATCATCATCAAGCCACATTTGTCCCACCTTTGGGGTCAGCTACACAAACCTCCATTGAGCTGTATGTAAGGATATATCACTAATATGTTTTCATAATACATCCATCTTATCCAACATTCTGTTCTCTGGCTCTGACAATCCAACAGAGTTTTAGGCACATCATGAAGGAGCTACAAGGAGCTTTAATTGCATCTTCTGTGTTTCAAGCAATAATGGGATACACTGGACTTGCATCATTGCTATTAAGGTGTGACTCCTTTCTTGTTATATTGTACTCGTATAATTGTAGTTAGCTTGGACAAATAACACGGGCAATAACTGTAACACTCATCTTAAGCTTTATTTGTAAAGCTCTTTAGTGAGTATCACCCTAGAACATATTTGAACTGGGTTTATATCTGCAAACATGCTTTTTTATGCATCAATTGACTATTTCTCCAGGTTCATCAACCCTGTTGCTGTATCCCCAACAATTGCATCCATTGGCCTATCTTTTTTTGCTTATGGTTTTACTCAAGTAGGTACTTGCTTAGAGATTGGCCTGTTGCAGATACTTCTGGTCGTTATATTTTCACTAGTGAGTACAGAAAAAATTTCAATGTTTTCTGCAATATCATGATACCTCTGGAGTTTCGATTATGCTAATTATACTGCTTTTATTTCTCTGTTGCAGTATCTTCGGAAGATACGTATATATGGTCATCGTATATTCTTGATCCATGCTGTAAGATTGCAAATTAGCTAAAATATTAATCTCTAGCTAGATCTCTTATTTATATTACTCGAGCCAATTTAGAAATTGTGGCTTCATATCATATTTCATAGATGTTGTTTTACAGGTTCCCTTGGGTCTGGGGATCACATGGCTCATTTCTTTTCTTCTCACAGAGCTTGGAGTTTATAGTTATAAAGGTTGTGATGCAAATGCACCGGCCTCAAATACTGTCACTGCTTACTGCAGGAAGCATGTGCCAAGGATGAAACACTGCCGTGTTGATACATCTCATTCCTTAGGATCTGCTCCCTGGTTTAGATTTCCATATCCGTTGCAGTGGGGTACACCTGTTTTCAATTTGAGAATGACCCTAGTGATGTGTGTGGTATCTATAATTGCATCTGTTGACTCTGTGAGTGTCTTCTTCCCATTTATTTAGTTGAAGACTTTCACATAGTATTTTTTTTCATATCTTCATTAGTTTAGTTAGTAATACAATAATCATCAAATTTGAGAAGGTCGCTATATTCACACTATACTTGTATCTAGAATTGCCTTTGTCATCATCTAGAAAACAGAAGTTCAGGTTCCATCTTATAATAGACCTACATTAGTTTCTCTGAAGTAATTTTGATTACTGCTTAAAGAAAAAAGTGAACTGGCTGCTCCACAGGTGTTGTATGCTGTAACTAGCAGTCTAGGATGTAATGGACCTTCTCATCTTTGCAAGTTTTCATCTGGTGTATGTGGAGAATACGTTGCAAACATTTGCAAAATCAGAGATTGATGTGTAAAATACGAATCAAGTGGCACTCCCAGGATTCATGTGGATTTCCCCTAACTTGTTGAGCTATGTTATCTTCTGAAAGAAAATATGGCAATTTTCTGCACACCAGGACTTTGACAATAGTGACAGTTCAAGCTAGAAGCACTATTTATTATCAAAAATTGATTTGCAATTGGTTATATCATCATTCTACCAAATTTTATTTGGCCAACCTAGTATCTAAGTTAAGGAATTGGAGATCTGTCATTGTCAAATACATGTCAGCATGGCCATTCGCTAGTATTCAGAAATACTTGTTTTCTTAAGTCACCTAAATATATGTTTAATTCTCTCTCTCTCTCAAGGTGGGAACATACCACGCATCAGCTTTGTTAGTGGCATCAAGACCCCCTACACCTGGTGTGGTTAGCAGGGGCATTGGTATGGAAGGCATCTCTAGTGTCTTGGCTGCACTGTGGGGCACAGGAGTCGGTTCAACAACTCTGACAGAGAATATTCACACTATTGCTACAACTAAAATGGGCAGTCGGAGAGCTGTTGAGCTTGGTGCCATCATTCTCATTTTGCTATCTTTTGTTGGTAGGCAAAAATTTTATTTATCCTTGCTATACATCAAAGGAAAGCTTTTTTATTCATTCATTATAGCAATTCATACTCACTTGACATGTGTTCTTTTTCATGCTTGACTTTATTATAACGATAGCATGTCTCATTTTATAAGATGCCAAATTTTTGACCAGGGAAAATAGGAGGATTTATTGCTTCTATCCCAGATGTCATGGTGGCTGGTCTTCTTTGCTTTATGTGGGCCATGATTGCTGCTCTGGGTTTGTCAAACCTACGTTACAGTGAGACTGGAAGCTCGAGGAATAATATCATAATTGGTCTATCATTGTTTCTCTCATTATCGGTACCTGCCTACTTCCAGCAATATGGACTTATTCCATCTGCAAATTCATCTGTTCCAAGTTACTTCCAACCCTATATCGTTGCATCTCATGGACCTATTCAAACAGGATCTGGAGGGGTATGCTTTCATCTTCTCTGACAATTCATATGCTGATTACCTTTTCTTAGTATTTTAGATTTCAAATATCAAATTAGGATTTTAGATAGTTGTTACGTGGCCTCATAATCATACTCTTGAATTTATTTCCTTTAACAAACCACTGGTAGATAATTTAATTCATAGGATCTTTCTGGAGTTTGAAGCTAGAATCATTTTGATTATTGATACATGTGACAATTTCAGGTGAACTATGTTTTGAATACTCTGTTTTCATTCCACATGGTTATTGCATTTATTGTTGCTTCTATTCTTGACAACACTGTTCCTGGGAGCCGTCAAGAACGTGGCGTATATGTTTGGTCTGAACCAGAGGCAGCAAAAAGGGAACCAGCCGTTACCAAAGACTATGGATTGCCTTTCAGAGTCGGGCGTATGTTCAAATGGGTAAAATGGGTTGGCTTATAGCATGTTGGGCGTATGTTCAAAGAGATCATAGCTGTCATCACTCGATTCTCCAAATCTAGTACACAACAGTTGACATGTTTCTTTCTCCTGCATTATGGTAGTAAGAACTCAGAATGAGCGCCCCATGTAGATCTTGCAACTCAAAGTGCCATGTTGCCAGAGCTTTGCTTCATTCCAATTGACATTTTAACTTCATTCTTCTTTCTGCCACTACTACTCTGCTATTGGATCTTGTTCTAGGTTCAGGGATTTCACGAGTGAATTTTATGTATAGTAGAACAAGTTATGGCCTTTTTATTTACCCGTGTATAGACTGCTGGTGCTAGTGAAAAAACATTCACTTTTGTTTTTCTTTTTTCCTTTTTTTTTTTTTTGCTAAAAATAAAAAAGATGTTCTTTATTTTCGTTATCTTTAAAAGGAAATCTCAGTTTTTAAAAAATATTAAAATAGTGATCCATCCCATTTTTTTTCTGAAAATAATTTTGTCATCGACTTTGACTAAAATTGTTAAAATAAAAATGTTTTTTTATTATTATTTTAGTATGGAAAAAATATGGATTAAAAGGATTTTTTTTCTCTGAACAATTGATGTCCTTTACATATAATGATCAAATAAGCGATATATATAATGTCAGTCCTCAAAAAGCATACTTAAAAAAATGGTAAAAAAAAATGTATTCGTAAATATTTAAAAGTAAAAAAATTAATTGCAGCGAAACATTTTCTTTAGCGAAATTGATTTTTATCATGCTCAAACCAACAAATAATAAAGTCGCGAAATAATGGTATTGAGATACCTTGGAAAACATCAATATTTTAAAATAAATAATTAGAATTAATTAGTAATTCAATTCTTCAACATTAAAGAGAATATGTTAGAATATGATATGTAAATGTGATTTATAAAATAAGGGTGTATATCTTGCCTTTAGAGTTTTTTCTATATCTTTTTTTTCACAGTAGAAAATAAAACCCATTGTGAAAAGTAGGGTATGGCTGTCATTGAAATGCAAATTTTGTTGTTGTATTCATTTTCCCCTTATTTTGTATTTTCTTATTTCCAGATCCAAGTAAACAGTTGGAAATTGTTAATTTAGAGTGCTTCGGAATAAATTTTCTAATAAAATTAAATAAACTTATTTTAAAAAATAAAATTAACTCTTTTAAACCTATTTAGAAAACTAAATTGACTCTTTTAAAATAATTAATAAAAAAATTCTACGCCATTATATTTTTATAATTTCTATAATATAATAAAAATTATTAAATATTTCAACACTCCCCTAAAACCGGTGAATAAAGGGTTTTTATTCACAGGTTAGATATAATACTTTGAAAACACTTAATTTAATATATATTCTTTTGTTTGTTTGTTTATTTGTCTGTCTAGTTTAGTTTGCCTATCTAGTTTGGTTTATTTAAGTTTGTCTATTAATTTGTCTCATCTAATTTGTTTTTGGATTGATAATGTCCTATGGATATTGAAAGCAAAGGTCTAACCCATTTAAGAGGGGATAAAAGAGGCAGCTAGGATATGAGAAAAAAGCATCGCTCATTGCATCTTGTTTCTCTTACGCCGCCTCCTCCTCCTCCTCCTTCTTGGCTTGCCCTCGCCATTGCTCCGCCGCTTCCACCTATGGAGAGCCATCGTCGAGCTGAGAGGGGCTCTTTTTCTCTGGCTAGGGTTGGTCGTCTTATGGATCTCCGATCTAGATTCTTCTTCATCTGTCATCTCCAACCTCTGCTTATGGCGACTGTCGATTCTGTCTTTACCAATGGGAGTTTTTCATTGGTGTTCTCTGGAGCGACGGAGGAGGCTTATGTTGGCCATTCGTGGTGCTCCCTGCCCTCGCCTTCATCTCTCGCTTCCCTTTCTTTCAGCTCGGTATTCGTCCGGCTCCTTTCGTTGAATCATCTTCACTCCTTGGGCTGTACTTCCACTCTTGATTCAAATGTTGAAGAATCCATAGTTGGTAGCGCGAGGGGATCTTCCTCGACCCTGCGATCTGATTCTTATACAAAGGGGAATGTCTATTCCTGTCGTGGAAAGTCAGGATCTGTTTCGTTCTGTGGATGGACACACTTAATTCTGGAAGAGAGGAAGCTGGTTTCTTCTCTATTCAAGGATGGCACAGGAATAATCTTATGGTTTTGGGTCCTCTAGCTTTGCTCAAAATGATTGAGCCTTATAACATGCCTTAGAGGATATCCCTTCCTTTGCCTTCTATACAATGGGCATCAAGGTGTTCACTCTTCTACTCGTTGCCTACGTTATATGATCAGTTATTGGTCTTCCTGCTATAGTTGCCACTACTCTATTTCTATTGGGATGTGCTGCACAATATGCATTTAAGATACATCTAGCCAACTGTAATTCTTCTTATTGGCCTGCATTGCCAATAATCTTTAAGCAATGGAAAGAAATAGCACATCGATATTCATACCAACATGTCACTGAGAACTATTGAAGGGATATTTCAGAATATATTAGGGCTCTTCTTCTTTTGAAGATACTATTTCCTGGAATAGAAATAGATCTTTTCTATGACTTATATATTATCAGTGGCACAGGGGTTACAGAAGGGAGATTTCTTCTTCCTCTTGTCTATTAATTCTTACTGTATTGAATACCTTTTCTTCTTTGCAACAATATATTGTTCTTATATTTTACTCTATTCATCTCTCTGCCTGACTTGAGCGTCAGAGGGCCGTAGCCGGGGATCCCAACGGCGATTATTTGACGCGTGTTAATTTTGATAAGAGACTTACTGTTATGGTCGGAGAGAATCCATCCTCGGTTACACAAAATCAGGGAAGAAAAATCTGAGCCGCATCACGGGTCTGTCTTTTTTGGTTTATTTGGTTATGATTTGTAGGTTATGTTTCTATTTTTTTTTGGATTCTGTTTACCAATTTTTTTGTTTTATGATTTATGGGGTCTTTTGTGTTCTAGTTTCTGGCTTTTCAGGTTTTAGTTTTTATTTTGAGTTATAGTTCTTGAGTTTTTTTTAAATTTATTTTTGAGTTTCTAGGTTTTGAGTTTTGGTTTCTAATTTCAGTTTTTTAATTTTTGGTTCTAATGTATGTGTTCTAGGATGTTCTCAGTTCTTCTTCTGGTTTTCGGAATACGATTGTATCATGGGTTCTAGTTCTCTTCTAGTTTTAGGTTATATTTTTTACTCTAATTCCATTTTAGGTTGTTGTTTTGTTCTAAGTTCTAGTTTTATTCTCAGTTTTTGTTTTATTCTTAGCTTTTAGGGTGTAGTTTTGTTCTAGGTTTTGTGTTACAGTTTGGGTTCTAGTTCTATTTTTGTTAGGGTTTGAAGGCAATGAAACTTGGTGTTGCGCGTTACGGATGAGCTAATTTTGACTGGGCAAGTTATGGTCTAGTTTGTTAGATGGGTGGTAGGTGAGCATGTGGTTGTGGATTTGTAGCTATGCGATGATACTTCTTCTTAGTTTGAAATTCTTGTGAAGGCTTATACTTTGGTAGAGTTCTTTAACCAAAAAAAAAAAAGTGATAATGTTTATCCCGAGTACTCTTTCAGGCTAGTCTCCTACCATTTGAGGAGGAGTAAATTGTAGTGATTGAACGACCTCTAAAGTGGAGAATATTTATTCTCTAGAAGAATTAATTCCACCGGGAGTCAATTCTTGCACATTGCAACAACTTTACAATAAAATTCTGGAGTCATAAGGTAAAGGATCAATCCAGAAATATTTTGTATCACACGACATGACATCACGTACCTTCATTACATTAATATCATTATCTTATATAGGGAGAAGAGAGCAGTGAAAGATTATACAATAATAGACCTTATCAAAGGGTGCACTCCTTTGTAATCGGTGCCATTGTAACTGCCATGCTATGGACAACTATTACCCCGTACTGTCATGATATTCCTTCGTGCAATAACTTAAATTCTTAATCTTTCATATAAAGACCCTTACATATAGGGATGACACCGAGATAGATTTAGGTAAATCCGAGACCCATCCCATCAAGAAAAAATCAAACCCGAAACCCGTCCTGCCTTTCCTCTTTTTTGGCCCTACCCTGTTCCGCCCCAAAATCCAACGAGTCTATTCCGAGTTGGATCTGTAAATCCATTAAGTATATATTTTTTAATTTTAAAATTTTTACACAATAAAAAATATTTAAAAAATAATACATTCATCAAAATTATACCTTAATAACATTAAATCTAAATAACAAATTATTTAGAAATAAAAAAATATTTATAATGAATCATAACCTAACAATTTATATCATTCTTAAAAGAAATAAAATTCATAAATTTATAATAAAAAAAATCACACTTATAAGTTTTCATAAGACATCTCATAATATAGGAAAATTACTTCAATTATCAATAATATCTTCTTCATGATCATCTTCTTCTTCCTCATCAAGCATCGATAGATAATCTAATAAATAACTAGCAATTGTGTTAGGAGTATTGAGAATACAATAAAAGTCTCAAATTGGTAAGACATGGAAAAGATCATACGCTTATAAGATGAAAAGATATCTCTATTTGTATGAGACCTTTTAGGTAAAGCCTAAAAATAAAACCATGAGGGTTTATGCCCAAAGTGGATAATATCATACTATTGTGGAGATATATGAATCTTATAGGCACCAACAATTGGTATCAAAGTCAATGGTCTATGTCGAACCATGAGTCTTGAACGAAGGAAGTGGAAGCTCCCATATTTGGATCAAGAGAACTAGATACCAGGCAAGAAGTCCAGTTGGGTCAGGAGGACTGGACAACTAACAGAAAGTCTAACTGGGTCAAGAGAACCAGATAGTTGGTAGGAAGTTCAGTTGGGTCAAAAGGACCAGACAGTAGGTAGGAAGACCTGGTTCATCAAGCAGAGGAAGTCCTTTGAGGAAGGATAGGCTTGAGGGGGAGTCTAATGTGGTCCTTCATTTGAGGGGGGATTGTTGGGAGTATTGAGAATATAATCAAAGTCCCACATTGGTAAGACATGGAAAGGATTATAGGCTTATAAGATGAAAAGATATCTCCATTGGTATGTGACCTTTTGGGTAAAGCCCAAAAATAAAACCATGAGAGCTTAGGATCAAAGTGGACAATATCATACCACTGTGAAGATATGTAAATCTTATAGGCACCAACAAATTAAAATACCTATCAGAATAAATAAAAATTCTCAACAAATTTTGCTATACATAATAGTATAAATTATAATTAAAAAAGTACCTTTGATATTATTCCACAACCAACAACGTGTACACATTAATGCCTCCAAAGTAGTTGGATGAAGTTTACTACGATGAGGACTAACGAATCTTTTATTGCTACTAAAAGCTGACTCAGATGCAATTGTTTAAACTGAGATGACTAAAATGTCTTTTGTCATTTTTTTTATAAATTAAGATATTTAACTCCATTTGTCTTCCACTAACTTAGGATGTCAAAGCCTTCGGTTCTTGGCAAAACACTTTCTCCTAAATATGTATCGAACTCTGAAGTTCTGGAAATTGAAGTAATAGGACTTGAATTTAAAGCCACAAATTGATCATACTTTTATAAAGTGGCTCTCACAACTTGACTAGAAATACAAGATATTCTTCCCAAAGCCACTAAACTACTTGCGCACAAGCTATTTTTCTTAGTTTTAATCCCTGATTGGTAATCCACAAATAAATCATAACAATTTTGATGAATCTCATCTAATCTCTCACCGTAAATTTGTGAAAAGTAAAATTCATCTAGTTTCATCTTGTATTTGGGATCTAGAACAACAGCAAACCCCATCATAATATGTCAAGAATCTCAATATTTTTAATACTTTTCTAACATCTTTTTTTGCAATATTTTAGATGATTATTTTTGGACTATTCACCCACTCCTTTAATTCTATTTTATTGGTGCAATCGATCCAGACCACGATTGACCTTACTCAAATTGAGCTCGAGTTGAATTTTGATGTTTGACAACATTAGGTTGGTCAACATGTTTGATAATATAGTTTGACCATATGTGTCAAAGGAAAAAGTCCAACATGGGTTGGTAAGGAAAGTCCAAGTTGCGACTTGACAAGGGAAAAGTCCAACATGGGTTGACAAGGAAAGTCTGAGTTGTGCCTTGGCAAGGGAAAGTCCAAGAACGTGGTTCTTAGCGATAGACACCCGATAG
>JBAMHZ010422002.1:0-11536 GCA_037177395.1 Alpinia galanga | reverse complement strand
TTTTTTTAAATAAATAAAGAAGAAGAACACAGCATACTGCAGTTAACCAGAAATCTGGAATAGAATGAATAATATCATTCCTCCTTCTGTAGATTGGCTTGCGTATCTCGTTGTATTTTTGTTCAACCTCTAAAACTTTGTCGCTTGCTTCCTCATTAACCTATACAAGATAAATACGATTAAGGGCAAAAGAAATCACACGGCTAGAAATGATACACTAGATTAGGCTCTCTAACAAGCGCTTTGACATAGGTTTTCATCAAATAAACAGGTTTGACAAGGGATGGAAAAAAATGTTTTCACAAAAGATCCTTTAGAAGGAAGGAATCAGGTGAACATTAAACAGAGAATAGTAAAGTTGCAAGAACAAGAGATAATAAAAAAAAAAGTAGATATCTTCCGCCTAAGGATTAGGGCTACGTCAATCAACCGCCAGCATTCCGACCTCAAAGTTAAGCAAAAAAGCAGTTTTATCAGCGCATTTACTCCACACACGAAGCTACGCAATCGGGCACACACAAAACACACCGAGTCAATTCCGATGCCGTTAGAAATTGGATACCTTCTCGATCTCGTCTTGGATCTCCTGAAGCTTTTCAATGGAGAGCACAAGCTCGCCATCAATGTGATAGGGGGCCTCCTCCTCCACCTTCGACCTCTTCCCCTTGTCCGCCACCATCTCCCCAATTGCCGAACCTCTCGAGACCAAATACCCTAACAGTGTACCGAGCCGAGAGAGAGAGGACGAGAGCGAGAGCAAGAGCGAGAGAAAAGGTTTGAGTCAGAGGAGAGGAGGTTAGTAAACTGTAAAGCGGCCTAGTCGGAAGCTGAAGAGATCCAAGACGCTATTTTTTCCACCTGGCGGAAGCAGAAGAGATCCAACACAACGGACGATGGAGGTAACTGTCACCGAGCGTGAAGATGAACGGTCATCACGGGCGTGGGTGGCAAACCAGATCCGACCCATTTTGATCCGATTAGTTGGCCTACTCGATCTACCGTGTGGGCCCACAGAATCCAACTCATTCCCCACCGTTTTTGGCAAATCTACTAAATATGATTTTATTGTAGTATTTCCTCGCATCTATTGAGATTAGAGGTCTGCAAATTTTTTTTTATTTTATTTTTTTATAAATTTGAACATGTGTATGGAAATCCCAAACCACATCTCAAATTATTTTCATTATCAACTCCACATTCACAAGGAAGCAAAAAGAAAAAAACACAACCCAAAGATACAGGTTAAACCCCCTCAAATCAAAAATTGGAGAACACTTCTAGACAAAAACTTTGGTGGCTGTAAACATTAGAATCAACACATTAACCTGAGCTACCCTCAAGAACGGGAAAAGAAAGAAAACATCAGTGTGATGACAGAAAATCGATGATCAAGAAAATCTAAAGCCCCTAGGCAAATAGATGAAAAGACTGCAGCCAAAAGATTTCTTCTTTGTTCTTCAAGTTGGCTGTGGAAATTCAAATCCCAATTTTCCTGATAGCATACCCTCCCTCATTCGAGCTATTTCCTGCGCAGTGTACTGTAACCAGCTCTCTATAATATATGTCTGCTTCGTCAACTCATTCTTCTGTGTTGCTTTTGTTTCCCCCAACCCAATACTGCTTTACGGCAACCAAGATCTTCTCAGGAACGAAAGGGCCATCTTCATGGTTGACCAGCTGAGTGTTCCATCTCATGCCACCGACCATCTTTTTCACCTTTATCAGGACGTCGACATGATCGCGGAATATGACGGCACCTTCTGGCCTCAAGATTCGGTCCATCTCCATAAGAATATCTTCCATTTTGCACCTGTTTGTAGTGCGAAAAGAGGTGAGATGAAAACGAGCAAATAATGGCATCAGTACACTGATATATACAGCTTTACATTTGTTCAAATGGCTTGTCCTTCGATATATGAACTCGTGGTATAAGAATATGTGAATTTAGTTCAAAAGCATACATGTCCTTGGATATAAGAACAGTGAATCAAAAGTATATATGAACTTACTTCTCCTGGTATAAGCTGAAAACACCATTAGCATGGATAAGGTCGTATGTCCTTGGATAGGTCGAAAAAGCTTCACACCTGTACCAAGAGGGAAAAAGCTCCTCTTGGGTTATGGTGAACAAATAAACCACAAAATGAAATCTCGACAAAGTCGAACCATATATTACTGCACAAAATAAAGCGCAATTTAATTATCAGACTGAAATTTGTCTAAGCTTCAATTAACTTCCACAATTAGCAGACGAATCATAAATTACTGCACATTATCATCATCATCAAGCAGTTTTCGGCCCAACTATTTGTGATGCGCGATCATATATTACTACATGCTCATGTTAAATTAAGCATAGACCACCAAGAACATTTTGAAGTTGTAGACTTGAAAATTATTGGATGCATAGCGTGCAAATATCTGTGTCATTATCAGGAACTACATTTGAATTTATTTCAGTTGACCAAAGCTATAAACAGGGATGGAGAGAAACTGCGTATTCTGCAAGTAACAATACAAGGAATTATTACAAGAGCAAGTTTATGTTCACATTAGTACAAAGAAGATTCACTTTTTTCTCCATTCAAACCCTGAAAGGATAATTAAACAGTGCTGAATGTTTACATACCAGTCATGGTACATGCCAATTAAACCTCGCTCGTAGATAACGCCTAATGTCGATATATCAGCAATTGTGGGAACAACATTCATCACCCATAGCTTTGGAGACTCTATTGAAGCTGCAAAGCTACCCAAACCTGCATTCATATCCATAACATTCCGATACCTTCCAGTGTCAAGCAACTTGTTGATTTTCTTATAAGCATTAACATGCTTTTGCCACTTTCTGTTGTCTTCTTGATATGATTTGATTGAGAATCCAGCTAGAGAACCAGAAGCTATTCTAGGTGGAATAGCAGTTAACCTTTCGGGAAAGGGCTTCAATTCCCCACCAGCAAACTCTTCAGAATCACTAAGCTCAGGATAGGGGGTTATGCATGGTTCCATCTTCTTGTACCTGAAATTATTGCATGTGATTTAGGAAGGATAAATAATTTACAAGCAAATTATAAGCTATTCACTACTCATAGTGCTTCAGACACAACTGAAATCAGTTGCAGGAACAACTGCAGTAAACAAACGTTGACAAAACAACATTTGTTGCAAGTTGCAAAGTTGGCAAAAGAAATATAACTTACCAAACATCATCAGAGTTTGTCTTGCACATATTTGTTTGAGTTTCCGGTTGCCTTCCAGGGCATGATTCAGCATTTATTCTCTTCCTCCAAACAGCAAATTCAGCTCTCTCGGCAACCTTTTCCCAACAAAGAAGTTCAGCAGTGTCCTCAATCTTCCTTTGTTCCTCCTCAAGATTCTCTTTGGTCCGTTCCCATGCTACATAGTTATTCTTCCAGTTAATTGGAGGCCCAGAAAGGACCCAATAACCACCAGGCCTGAGAACCCTATCCACTTCCATCATATAAAGTCCATCTGAGAAGATAACACATACACACACACAGAAAATATAAGGTGAATAATGAATGGTGGGAGAATCATTGGATGTAGTATGACTTAACAAAAACAGGCAGTGCACATGAAATGTGAAAATGAAGAAATAATGTGATTGGCTCTCACCATTTGCACCCCATGGAATCAAACATCTTGAACAGTGAGCCATATCAAAGGCTCTTGATGGATATGGAAGCTTAATTGATCCCAGTACACCAATAACTGCAGGAACACCTCGTTCTAGTGCAAACTGTACCTGTGCCTCATGAGAATCCCTTGGTGCAAATGACATGGCTAACACATTCCTTTTCAACAAATATGCACCCCAACTAGCAACCTACAAGTAATCAATTTTACAGACATCAATCGATGTTCAGGGTGCATAAGTTTTACTCATTAAATTGAGATTGAACTTGTATCAGTAGCAATTTTAAAGCTAGATATTGCGTACCCCACAACCAGTATCCAATGCAGTTCTAACAGTTCCATTATGAATTGGAATAACAGATGCAAGTTGACTGATATATGTATCTGCACCTTGAGGGAACTGTGTCCCTCCACCAGGAAACCTGAACACACTGCCCTCATACTGAACCCAGTTCTGAACAGCTTTCTCAACTGTCAAGCTCTTGTAAGGGACATTAGCAAAGGGAACATAGTCGCGACTCTTAGGCCATGGGAAAGGTGTCACATACCCCTTAGGCGCTGGAATAAGACAATATAGCTTATCCTCATCAGGTGGGCAATGCCTCTCTCGGTAGATCATGCTCTCTCTTGGAAAGGTCATTGCTCGCCTTTGATCTTGGCACGGTGTGTAATCCGTATAACCGTCATCGCATGGTTCGAATGATTTGGCTTCAAACTTGTCAAACTCAGTCAAGCTGCCTCCATGGTGGGTCTCAAAATTTAGATTGGTTGAGCTAATGCACTTTGTCTGCTCAGTAATCTGTAGCGCAATACTGTCACCCTTCCCAAAACCGCTTCTCTGCCATGCACCCAAAACATAGAAAAAACAGCAGAGACCCACCATGAAAACAATGGACACTGTGCTCCTAGCCCTTCCATCACCTGAATTCGACCTTATGGCCATAGTGATGCCTCAACGATTTGGTTACCTGCACAAGCCCTGGTCCGAATTCCGCTTGGAAAATCAGCTTCAATTATTTTTTATAAGAAAAACGAAACCAAAAAGTCCAAACAGAAAAAAGGTACATTAGTTTCAAGAAAATCAAACAAGAGAAACCTACTAATTACGAGAGAGTAAAAACATTTAGAAGGAAAATATCACTATCATGGATAAGCCAAATCTCCAGTTAAAAAGCACAAAGTTAACAAGATACTAATGGCATAAAATCTCTGTATTACCATAACTCGCAACCTGTTCTTGGAGAGAGATCTTTCGAAATTTTCTAGACCAAAAAATAGGCAAGCACTTTATCGTTACTATCCTTTCTGGTTTCTTAGAGAACTAACAAATCATGCGATGATATGAATCGCAGATCCTTTCTGGTTTCTAAGCGAACTAAAAAAAAAAAACATGTGATGATGTGAATCGCAAACATCAGCAAAACACAAAAAGCCATCATCTTCAACAAAATACGAGATAGGATAGTTCCATAACAAGCAAAACCTGTACAAATCCGCATCGTTGGAGCAATCAAATCGCTCTAAAAGCATTATCTCCCAAGAATCCCACCTCTGGAAATCCAAGATACAAGAACGCCGCTAAATTCCATTTCTCTTCAACAAATCAACGACACAAAACAAAAACAAAAAAAACTCCGCAGCAAAAGAAAGCACCGTCGACTCACCAGTTCAGGGCAAGGATTGGATCTGGGATCTCCAGAAGGACTCGCGATTGGAGCGCCTCGCCAAACCCCCGATCCGATCAAACAGAATGCGATCGAAGCTTCGCTTTGGAGAAATGGCGAGGTAAATTTAAAGCCCCGTCATCTCCTCAGCGATCGCTCTATGCGGTTGGCCCTCGCCGCGTCCTTGGCACTATCGTTATCGGTAGACTCACTCGCCCCGCGGGTGCCCGCATAGGAAGAGCGGGCGGGCGAACATCAAGCGTTCATTTAAACGATCGACCGCGAAGAACGAAACATGGACGGTTCGTCGTCGTTCGAAAATTGTAATTTATGTGACGCTGGAGAAGTGTCTGCTCGTGGAAAATAGTTTTTCAATTTCGCCCTTCAAGTATTTAATTTCCAATCTCGGGTCATTCATGGATGGCATTTAAGCATAGCAAAGATCAAATGAATTGTTTGCAACATATTCGAAATTCCAAATTGAAATTATCAACAAAAAAAAGGGAAAAAATTGCATCCAGAGTCAGTCGATCGAGAAGCCAGAAAAACAGTGGAAAGAAAAAGGAGGAGAAGAAGCGACGGAGCAATTATTTTGCTGTTCACTAGGTGTTCGAGGAAATGCTTCAGTCAAGTGGCCATGCACCCGATGCCGTAGCGCGTGTTGGGGAAGACGAGGAAGAGGGTACTGCAGACGACGCCGACCATCAACGGGAAGGTCTCCATGACCTCGTCCATCTCCTTGGCTTGCTGCGGGAGGAGGCAGTTGGTTACTCGGTGGTCCGACAGCGCGATGGACGCGAACACCATCACCGCCATCAGCGCGTGCACCAGGTCGACGAACCCCATCCGGTACCGCTCCTCCTTGGGCACATCCACCCCGAGGCCGGACTTGAACACGGCCAGGCCGCGCGGCGTAACGAAGCCATAGTAGACCTTCCCGTCGGGGGCGCGGAAGCTGTCGGTGAAGTGGAAGAAGAAGCAGGAGAGCGCGCAGAGGCCGAGGAGGAGTTGGATCATGCGCGTGCTCACCGAGGAGCACGATCCGTCGCCAGAGGCCGAGGGAAGGAGGAGCTCGAATGTGAGGAGGGTGCCGGTGGGGAGGAAATTGACCAGCATCGAGGTCTTGGAGAGGGTCTTCTGCATGCCCTTCGCCACCGCCCTCCTCTTCCGTCCGCTTTCACCTCCGGCGTGAGGCGGCGACGAAGAGGAGCGAGGGGAGCCGGGGTAGGAGTAGGATTCGACGGTGCTCTCCATGGTTTGCTTAATGGAGAATACTGGAAAACGTATGGCCTTTATATATAATTTTGCGATGATTCAAAAATGTTAACCGTTCCCGCCGTTTAAACGGGGGAAAATAAATTAGTTGAAACTCAAATTAGAAAGCAAAATGCGAAATATTAATGTGAATTTAATTATTCTTCTTCTTATTATTATCAATAATAAATTTATAGTTCATCAAAATACGTCAAACATATAGATTTTCATGAATTTTCAAATTTAAATAACTTGTCATTAATTAATTTTTTTTAAAGTTATACGTGGGAGATTAGAACTAGTGTGGTATGGTATATCAATTTTTATATACGATGTTGTACCGAAATTTTCGATATAAAAAAATATATACTAATACCGTACCAAAAATTCGATATATTAAAATTTTGTAATGATATTAATGTCATATTGTTCATACCAAAATACCAATACCATATCGAAAATAAAATTTAAATATCGATACTAAAAAAACATTAAAACCTTATACCGATACTAAAAAAATCAGTACGATATAATACCATACTAAATTTTTTTAATATACCATTAATATCCATATGTTCAGTATATACCAATACCATACGTATAGTATATTGAAATTTTTAATATTTTCTCCATCCCTATGGGAGATTATTTTTAGTTATTAATATATTTATTAGTTATATAAAATATTGTATACAAGTATGTAGATTATATCTATGATATTATTTTTCTAATTAATTAATTTAACCGGTCAAACTAATGGTTCGATAAATTTCAATTGATTAACTAAAAGTCTTGGAAAAATAATTTTGTCTACAATTTTTTTTTTCCACTCAATTTCTTCAAGTTTGTCCCTTTTATTTCACTTGAGATTGTGACCAAAATCTATGGGGTTAAAATGCTTGAAGCTTTAGCTTCTTTAACGACACAATCATTGGAAAAACTCAAGAAACCAAACTTGTGCCAAGCCTCGTGGCTTCTGACACGGTTTGTTGAATTCTTAGGAGGACAAACTTGTGCCTTGGCATTCACATCCTCCTCGTGCCTTTTTCAAATTTTTTTTTTTGACATTTTCCCTAAGAATTCAACAAATTCCAAGTTTGATTCTTGAGTTTTTCCAATGAATTTGTCGTTCTATTTGCATCAATGATAACAACTCAACTCCAATTAAACTTTAAAGAAAACTGCTACTTATCTGAGGTGTTGGTGCACTTCCAATTACGATCTACCGGTGCTTCAGCACATAGAAGCCATAAGAAGTTGAGTTTTACAGCATATTTGAAACACTGAAAACAGTTGAAGCCATTTGCATCAGTACAGAGCCACCAAAAAATGAGTTGCACAAGTTCTATATTATGGGCAGATACACTAATTCGTGATCGAACATTTAAGTGGCGCAGGCAGATGAAAACCAGTGTCAGATAACAGGTGGTCGATTAGAAATACCTAGGAGGCTGTCCGACATATGGTGCACCACCAGCAGGCCTTGGGTGCATTCCATATTTAGCTACCTGCTGTGAAGCTTGAAGATAACCAGCAGAAGTTGTCGGGAGAGCAGATGAAGTCGGATATGGGGGGGTGCCAGTTGGGACGAAAGGTTGGCCTTGGAATGCTCCACCGGGTGATGCAAAAGCAGGCGACTGCCCCACTGGACCTGCTGCTTGCATGCCGACTTGAGGGTTTGTTTGCCAACTCGTGGGAGCAGCCGGCACAGATGAAGCTTGGGTTGAAAGGATTCCAGTCTCAGTAATTGTGTAATCTCTGCTCTTGTCGCTATATGCCTGAAGACAGCATTGATGCACATGAAATAAAAGAAAGTTACTTCTTGGTGTCATTTATGTTTTCAGTTTCTTTCTTTTATTTTTTCTGAATTCAAAACCAGTTGCCAAAACAATTGTTGCAATTCTTTCTATATGTTCAGTCATCATGCATATTATATCGTTCCTGATTCAAGGCCTGTCATTTATCATTCGTTTCTAAATGGGAAGAAAATACCAAATAAGGCACAAGGGAATTTTCCTCGGTTATTCTACTTGGGCATAGCCAATAAATTCTAGATTTGTACCTTTACATTGAGGTCAGTGTGACGAGAGTATGAGAGATGAAGCTTACAATAGCCACCATCATAAATGCAATGCCCCTCAAGAGCCTCTTTGGCAACTGCTGCCGTCGTCATGTCTAATGGGAAAAAGGGGGAAAAAAATCAATTCTTCGAGCAGCCACATTAATTGATCAGGAAAGTTACAGAAGTTCTTTTTTATCTGAAGAAAATCTATCACAGTTAATACACTCAATTGACGGCATCAACACTATATCACAGCTTCAAACAGATTATAATGAACAAATGATTGTAGACACTGCCACAACAATAGTTAACCGACTAGATAAACTCCGCAGATATTCATAAACCGGACCAAACTGTGTAGGTTAATGGCCAAGTGAATATGTATATATTTTTTTTAAGGTGGTAGACCGAGAGAATTCAATTGCAATGTTAATATTTGCTAAACTTGTGATAAGAAATTAACTAGTAAAAGAAAGGGGCAAGTAAAAAAAAATCAGCAGATAAAAAGGATTTTACAGACAATTACAAAACAAAAACCCACCTCTGCCCTTAACTCTAATACCTGCTCAAGTTGAGCCATAAATACTTTATATGTCCATTTTGCATAAAGTAGAAAAGGTCTTAAATAAGGTTATGGAGGTGATTATTGGAGATCCATATTGGGATCGTGCATCGAAAGGGAAAACACTCATCCTCATCTTGGAGTTGGCTCTGGTAGGGGTTGCCCCTAGGATGAAAGAGAGCAAGTTCTAATCAAGGAGAAGAGGAAAAAAACTCACTAGAGGAAGACCTCATACTAGACACGAAACGTTTTGCGAGATAGTGTAAGAAGATGGTTAGCCAATTTGAAGGGAAGATAAACACCATAGTACAAGTCTGCTTGATGTAGCAGATTGAAAAAAAAAACCTTTCTCCAAAAGAATAGGCATTGTCGAGATCCACACCGACTATGAAGACAATGCAGGAGATGTTAGGAGGTGATGGAAAGAAGAGAGTGGCTTGCAATCTGCTTATTGGGAGAGGAGAAAATATATTTGGTGGTGAAACAGCAAAGAGGAGATTGAGAGTCTGCATTGTTAGTAGAATCACTAAAAAACTACTCGAAGAAGGATCTGCACTTGTAGTGAAGTTTGAGCACAGGAAGAGTCAACAACGTGGACCAAGTGAATGCAAGAGCTCAGTGTCGCTTCATGTGGAAGTTGTTGAAAAGCTGAGATGAGCATAGCTAGAGAAGGGACACAGAGAGAGACACAAATGATCATTATTGATCTCATAGTTTCCACTGTGAGCATGGGCGGAATAGACATACAAGCAAAATAAGGAAGACAAAGTGGCTAGGGAGATCATTGGTTGGACAGAGTTGGCATCTGCTGAGTTGAACAATAAAGCAAGGATGGGATCTAAGTGGAGATTCACTAAGGAGATTCAGCAATGAAGGAGACTTGGACCTTGAGAAAGTATGACTTTTGACAGGACAGAAAAAGGTGACTCTAGAAAGCAGATATGGTACTCTGGAGGTGGATTGAAGATCTCACAGAGGAGATCTAGGTCTCCTGATGCTGAAGAGCTGCGGCACACCAACAGATCTAGGACTCACAGCAGCAAAAAGTGGATTGAAGATCTCACATAGGAGGGGCTTGGTAATGAGACACCAACAAGCTAAGAAGATAAATCAGCTAAGAATTTTAATTTTTAAAAGTTTATTTTGGTAGATCTTTTGATGTGGGAGAATAAGTTAACTAAGGAAGTTTTTGATTCGGTGATTATTTAGTTTGAGAATAGGGAATGTATTATATATTTAATAGAGTTCTTTTAGGCCTAAAGGAATATTTTTCCCTACAATCATTTTAATTTATTTCCACTTTTTCCTCTTAGTTACAATATTTTTGATATTCAAACTCACATTCCTCTTACCACTGGTAGATAGGAGGAGTAGGGTTTAAGGTAGAAATATTATAGATGAACGATAGAACTTTTATTAAGGCCGACCGGGGTAGTACGTAAGTCTCTGAGACATACTTCATTTTTATTTAGCTTGGCCGGCCGAGGCAGCTCATAAGTCATTGTGTCCGCCTGACGCCAACATTCCCCCTGCAGTGGTGGATGAGAAGAGTAGGATTTAAGGTAGAAATATTATGGAAGAACGACGGAGCTTTTATCAAGGCCAATTGGGGCAATTCGTAAGCCTCCGAGCCGGACCTCATTTTTATTTGGTTTGGTCGGCCGAGGCATCTCATAAGTTCGCGTGTCCGCTCGAGCCCACATTCCCCCTGCGGGGGTGAATGAGAGAAGTAGGATTTAAGGTAGAAATATTATGGAAGAACGACGAAGCTTTTATCAAGGTCATCCGGGGCAGTTCGTAAGCCCCTGAGTTGGACCCCATTTTATTTCGCTCAGCCAGCCAAGGCAGCTTGTAAACCCTCATGTTCGCTTGACACCCACATTCCTCCTGCTGGTGGTGGATAGGAGGAGTAGGGTTTAAGGTAAAAATATTATGGAAGAACGACAAAACTTTTATCAATGCCGATTAGGGCAGTTCGTAAGCTCCTGAGCCAGACCTCATTTTTATTTGGCTCGGTCGGTCGATGCAGCTCGTAAGTCCTTGTGTCCACCTGATGCCCACATTTCCCCTACGGTTGTGGATGAGAAGAGTAGGGTTTAAGGTAGGAATATTATGGAAGAATAGCGAAGTTTTTATCAATGTTGGCTAGGGCAGTTCATAAGCCCCCAAGTCGAACCTCATTCTTATTTGGTTCAGTTGGCCAAGGTATCTCGTCAGCTCTCGTGTCCGCCAGATGCCTACATTCCCCCTGCGGTGGTTGATGGGAGGAGTATGGTTTAAGGTAGAAATATTATTGAAGAACAATAGAGTATTTAACAAGGTCGGTCGGGGCAATTT
>JBAMHZ010421973.1:0-23690 GCA_037177395.1 Alpinia galanga | reverse complement strand
TGGCTTATATACGATCGGTAGCAATGGCAGCGACAGTGATAGTGGCTGTCGTCGGCTGTTGTCGATTGTCGCCATCGGTGGCGACAGCAACCAACGACTCGGCAGTGGCGGTCGACGACTCAACGGAGGCGGTCAGTGACTCGACAACGATGGCCAGCTGCCGACGACGGCCACTGCTGACGACCGGTGACGGTCGACGACCGGCGGCAATCGACGACCGGCGATCGACGATGGTGGCCGCGGACGATTGATTAGACTTTTAATTATATTTAGATAAAATTGAAATTTAATAAAATTTAAAAGATAATTTTGAAAAAAAATATTTATTAATTTAGAATCAATAAAAATCTTACCTTTCCCTAGGGAATATAATGTATTTACTGATTGTATGCACCCGAAGTGTCTTAGAATGGCTAGGTCATACTCAATCTAACGGCCACGATTCAACATCGCATCCTGCTCGAATTTGGGTCCGGTCACCAAAACCCTAAACCCTAAGCTGCCGTCTCTATATATATTCCATCTTCCGTTGGCTGTCTTCGCATCGCTTGGTTTCTTCTTGCTGCACAGGTCCTAGCCGCCGACATGAGACCTCCAAGAGGTCAGCCATCGCTCGTCGCAAAACCTCCCATCCATTTTAGTGATCGCTAAAGCAATCATCTTTTTGTTTTTCCATTTTTTCTTCAAAGTTTGGATAGTCTGTTCAGATGAAAAACTAATGCTAAGTGGTTTGGTTTTGGGTGTTTCTGTCAGGCGGTGGTAGCTTCAGGGGCCGGAGCGATGGAGGTGGAGGGAGAGGCAGGGGGAGAGGAGCTGGAGGTCGAGGCGGTGGTGGAGAAGGCCGTGGGGGTGGAAGGGGCCGTGGCGGCGGACGAGGAGGTAGGGGAGGTAGAGGCCGCGGTGGGGGGATGAAGGGCGGGAGTAAGGTCGTCGTCCAGCCACACAGGCATGACGGAGTTTTCGTGGTTAAGGGGAAGGAAGACGCACTTTGCACGAAGAACATGGTCCCTGGTGAATCTGTTTATGGCGAGAAGCGGGTCTCTGTTCAGGTTGTTCGTCTGCCTTCACAACTCTTGTTGTCGTTGTGTTTTCTTTAGTAGTAAAACGTAGACTTTGCTGCATTGTAGAATGAAGATGGGACTAAAGTTGAGTACAGGGTGTGGAATCCGTTCCGATCCAAACTTGCAGCCTCTATACTCGGTGGCGTGGACAGCATATGGATTGTAAGTTGTCCATGATTACTCGAACAACTGGATTTATAATCATTGTTTTTTGATTGAGGTGTAGTTAAATGGTCTTATAGTAAGTTCATGTTGGTAACTACGTTCTCGTTTTTTTCTCTGCTTATTGGTGAGCGGAAAGATACTATTGGCTGTGTACTAGACATTAAATAAAGTTCTTTTGCTGTTCACTTTTTGGTGGTTTAATTATAATGGCTCGAGTATGTTCATCTGATTTCTTGTTTTTCTCTCTTTGTTTGGTATTCTTTTTTGCTGTGTTTTAAATTTATGATATGCCCTGTTAAAGCTTGAGCAAGGTGTTGAGCTCTATTAGTAGGCAGTCATCACAGAGAAGTCTTATATAATTCTTAAAATTTTTTGTTTGTGCTTTTGAAAACATCCAGTTTGATTAATAATTTTTGCTTTTATGATTGCTTATCAGGTTGGCTTATTAACTGTTATGTAGCTAGTTGCAGTCTGGAATACTTGATTATGACCATCGCATTATTTATTCTTGACTGGTTAAACACAAGAAGGAACCTGTTTTTTCACTGGGTGTTTTCTTTATTGTTCTATATTCGGTTTTATGGTTTATTCTTTTGACGCTAATGCTATGTTTTCTATTTAGGCTCCTGGAACTCGTGTACTTTATCTTGGTGCTGCATCAGGGACTACGGTGTCTCATGTTTCTGACATTGTTGGACCTGTAAGTCTGTTTAACTGTTGAATATTTTGTTTTCTAGTGCTAATTTAGTTATATAAACACCAACTCAAAATGTTTTTCTCATTATAATGCATGTTCACAGGCAGGAGTTGTGTATGCTGTGGAATTTTCACATCGAAGTGGTAGAGATCTTGTAAATATGGCAAAAAAGCGTACCAATGTAATTCCCATAATAGAGGATGCTAGACATCCAGCTAGATATAGGATGTTGGTTGGCATGGTTGATGTCATCTTTTCAGACGTGGCTCAGCCTGATCAGGTAATGATTGTAGCAGTTGTGTTGTTTATCATGTCATTACATTGATACAACTTGTTTCGTTATGACATAGAGTTTTATGTATTAATTAGATTTTTTGATTGGAGCAGCCATTTTTCATTACTATTCCTGGTATACTGTTCTCTTTTTGCGCAACATATATTATTCTTTTTTGCGGTTGTTTTTTTTTTTGTATTTCTTTGATGATGTATGGATAAAATGATTTGGACTTTGTTGAAGTTATTCATATCCTTCTTGAGGTTATCATTCCAAGTAATCATGGGTTTTTCTGCCATGCATTTTATTTCCGTGAATAGCTTTCTAACTGCCATAAATTTCAATGTTACAATCGGCATTGTTCAGTTTGATATTTGGTTCGATGTACTGTGGTCTTTTATTTTTTTTTTAAAGATTTTATTTCAACTTTGATTGAGAATTTGATGCATATGATGAGGTTACTCGGATTCCCCTTCAGGACATCATGGATGATGCAGATTCGAGTCTCTGATGCACTTAGACATTTCTGATAAGGGAGTTTAGTTTACTATAGGACTGTGTGTGTGTGTGTGTGTGTGTGTGTGTGCGCGCGCGTGCGCGTGCGTGCGTGTGTGTATAATGTTTTTTTTACAATATTGGCAGATATCACATTAAATCTTTAACATTATACTATTATTAGATTTTGCGTTTCTTGATATTTTTAAGTTTATGTTCCTTTTTAATTTGTAAAGTCTTCCTATGCTATTTCTTTCTTTTCTCTTGCGGTGGAAAATTCACACCGAGCGGTAGAGATTTCTTTAATATGGCCAAAAAACATACTCTTGTAATTCCCATAATCGAGTTGGTTGGGATGGTGGATGCATGTCTTCATATGTGGTGCATGGCCTGATCAAGTAAGGATCGTAGCACTAGTGTTTTTTATAATGCCATTTACCTTGATTCCAATATAATATTTTAATTTGTGATTTCTAGATTTAACTGCATTTTGATTGGAGGGCAGACACTATTCTATACTGTTCTCAGATGTCATTATCTTTTTACTAACAGATTAATATAGCGGTAACATTTTTTTGCTGCTTTTCATATGAAGCATTGATAAAATGATTTTGGCTTCAGTTGAAGTGATTGTTATCCTTCTTGAATTTATCTTTCACGTTAGGATTGTTATTACTTTTTATTTTTCTTATTGCTTTTCTAATGGAAACATCAAATTTTGTAATAACTGCACTGTTCAACTTCAATTTAAGATTGAATTTTAATTATGAACTTTTTCTGTTTTTAAAGATTTATTTCAACTTCAATCGATTAGTTCCATGCATATGGGGAAGCTACTCTGATTCCCCTTGAGGACATAATGAATGGTGCAGATTTGAGTTTCTGAATGCTCATAGGCATTAATGCGAATCATGATGCTTCTAACATTATTTTCCTCTATGTCAAAGTTTGTTTGGGTTACTTCTTTATATTCTTATTGGTTTAGTTAGCTTAAATATTTTTTTTTGTAAATTAACACCATTCGGAATTCAAATCTGTTGTCCTTTTTTTACTACAACAAACTCATTGGCAAAATTACTATGGCAATTTCCATTTTCATTATGAAATTTATAATGCTTCTAAGAATTAACAGTATGGGAATTATGCAATGATATTCAAATGAGGAAATATATCTATAACGTACATGCCACGGCTTAATCAAATGTTTAATGGTTGTATAGCTCTTATTTTTGTGTTTGAGAACGGTTTCCCCCATTACCTCTTCACAAGTCAATTATATGAGCAGTCCATTCACTTTGTCATTCTATGTAACTAAGTGAATTGTCAGGGAACCTGACTGAATTTCTCTCTGATGTAAGAAGCAATTCAGGGGAAAAAAAACCTAGTTAGGACTGAATGTATTACCATTCGAAATTATAATATTACCATCCTTGTTCTTGGAACTTTTTTCATTATCTTTAGTATTCCTGCAGGCAAGAATCTTAGCTCTGAATGCTTCTTATTTCTTGAAGAACGGTGGGCATTTTGTAATTTCAATTAAGGTACTCTTGATTTTACTTTCATCTATTTGCTTTCGATGCAATGATCATTTTGGTCTACCCCATGTATGGTTCAGTGCTCATGTTATGCCTTGTGTTTGCTCTGTGTTATAGGCCAACTGCATTGACTCCACAGTTCCTGCGGAGGCTGTTTTTGCCCAAGAAGTGAAGAAACTGCAGGCTGAACAATTTAAACCTTCGGAGCAAGTCACGTTGGAACCATTTGAAAGGGATCATGCTTGTGTTGTTGGTGGCTATCGCATGCCTAAGAAACAGAAAGTAGCCACTGAAAGCTGAGGATTGTGATATCTGCAATTGCTCTAAATGAGTGATATCTATCTCTTTGTAGCTCGCTTAATTCCTTGCATCTTTTATGTTTGGTTTCTGTTCATGTCTCAGCTAGTCCTCTTCTGACTGAGTAAACATTTGGTACCTACTTCCTAGGAAGTATTTGGATTGCGAACTCAGATGTATTCCTGTTAGAGCTCTTCCCTTGCTTAAGTTGCGGGTCTGTCTCAGAGCAGGTGATTAGATTCATCATAAAACAACTAATTTCTAGATCACTGCAGTCTGAGTCTGCTAATGGTTATTTGAATCATTGGTTGATCAACTTCTTGGTGGATTTTCAATTCACAAGTCAATTGAAATAACTTTTAGTTGATTGAAGCTGAATGATCGAATATTCATTTAAGTTTAAATCTATCCTTTTCCAAGGATACAAGCCTTTTAACACATTATTTCTTACCTTTTACAACTTAACCATCTTAGGCCAAGTTACTCGACTTCAAGTTTCATACATGTAATTCATCTTCTAATTGTTATTAACATTGCATCTAAATGCCTTTTGGCTTGTGCTTTTCGCTTATATGCCTCATGTAAAGCTCCATCAGACCTTTATGCCATGAAACATGATGTCTTGGCCGTGCTGGGCCATTATTCATACTGACCTTAATTGTCACATTCTACAAAACTAAGTTTTTGCACAATTTAGTAGACATCAAATGTAGATGTAAAATTAATTTAAATCTTTTGCACAACCATAAAAATTCAAAGTCAACTCAATCACTTGATGTATGATTACGCCATTGTCTATCGACATTTGAAAGTGTAAGCGAGAGATTCTTATCAACTGACCTAATAGTTATCCCCTCCATTTTCTTTGTACGCTTGGTGGGTGCCAATGATTGTATTCGGGTATTAACTCCGAGAGACTCATCCTATTCTTGTGTATCCTAAGGAAGGCACTCCACATTTTATTTTATTTCAAGTGTTCAGAATTTTAATCCGATTATTTCCGAACAATTCAATTTTATAGAAGTTTTTCTATAGATAAATTCGAGTAGTAATGGTGCAAATAATTTAAGTTTTTTAAAAAAATTCAAATTTGAAAATTTTCAAAGAGCAATTTTTTAAAAAAATACATGGTGATATAATCAGTTAATGCAAAGAAAATAAATCACAAAAAGTACTTTATATTCAACTGAGGACTAAAGCAGCAAAAAGATAGGTACTCTAAAAAGACTTGCAGCCTTTAAGAATTGACCCTTATTCTCTTATATAATTATACTACTATACTAGCCATTGTTGTGTGCATTGGTGTAGCCTTTTGTTTGCATTGTGATATTGAAATGTGCTAAATGAGAACACCAAAATCGGTATTAAAAGAGCTTAATCTCAGCCTATTTCCTTTGACGGAAACATCTAAAGGAAAGTAAACAAAAGTTTACTGTTTTGAGTGTAAACTGCTCGAGTACCAATTGTTATTGATGCTACCAAACAATCCTGATAGGATGAATCCTAATAGGATGTATATTTGAATCCTTCAGTGCATACCACTGGCACACCGAGTAAACAATCTCATTACAAACTACCTAGTGAATCTTTGTCTTGCATAATAAAAGTACTACACACATCTAGTGAGCAGTATAGATGTACCACCTTAGCATACACCAAGATGTAAACAATTAATACAAAGCAGCAAAAAAAATATTAGTAATACAACGAGTCAATTTAAGCCTATTCCATGAATAAAATACAAATTCATAATGGCACACTTGGTTATCATCAGCATTATTCGCCTTCATTTTTTTTATCTATAGGGTGATTCAAATAAATAGCACATGCAATGAAATGAAGAATGAGCATCAGCTATACATTTAAGAGATTAATGACAATAATTTGAACCAAATTGTAATGCGCTGATAGACAATTTTACTTTTTTACTTTTCAGGAAAAAAACTGATAACTAAACTAGGATTTAGTGCAAATACGTGTTATGCATTTCCAGGGAAAACTTTTTGGATGAAGGCCAAAAATCGCTGAGAATAGAACTCAGGATCAACAGCTGAGAAAGAAATAGAATCAAACTGAAGTGTCTTGTAGGCATGTTCAATTTTCTTGGTCATGTTGTATTCCTGCAGAATATCAATGATCCCAAGATAAAGAACCACATCATAAACTTCATGAATCAACTCCTTATCATTATTCCCAGGAATGTGCTCTGCCCTCGCAGGCATGTTAACTCCCAGCTGGATTTGAAGCCTGTGTGACGATCAAACTAATGTCAAATTAAACAAGTAGTAGATTATGTATGAAATGCCATTAAAGATATGCCCCTTTCCCTCTTATTAGTTAGGTATATGACTAGAATTTCAAATAACATAATGTGCTCAGACTTTATGAGTTTGATTATGTTTCTTTGCTAATTTTTTTACTTTCAAATGAGAAAAGTGCAAACTCCACCTAAATATGTTTCTAAATTATTCACATAAATAGCAATTCAAGTGGCACTGGGATTTCAATCGGAATTGCCATTATATAAAGTGTTGTAGATTATTGAATTTTTTGTGAGTAATATACATCTGTAGAATCTATTTCTAATATATATATAAACCTTATAAGTTAAAATAAATACACATGTTACATGTTGAAAGATTATTAATAGATTCCACATTAACCGAATGAATTAAAGTTGAAAATGAGAATGAAGTATAAAATTGTCAACTTCAATATTTCCAAAAATAAATAGTCTCTCATTAGCTGATAAGATTCAGAAAAAAAATACACTTTAAAGTTTTGTGCCCATTTACTTGAGTGTTGCTTGGGTGGATGTTGCATTACACCACCAATGGAGGATTTTATTGAAAGAAATGTCAAAGTGGGTTAAGAGAATGAGATGGAAGCTAAAAATTCCATCCATTCAGTCTTATGTTATTAGGTGAGAGTTATTAAGCATCTTAAATATCAAAGGTTTAAAATGCTGAGTATGGTGGAATTTCAATTGACAGAACAATATAATCTTAGTACCGTATAGTATCGGGCCAATAAAATTTCACTAATTTACTTTCATAAGTGGAATGAGGAAGAACAAGAGAAATTGAAGGGAAAAAAGAAACTATAAATTCTTATACACTTGTAAGAATGATTTTTTTTAAAAAAAAAGTTTTCGTAGACAAAAAGGAGGTTAAGAAAACAGTGAGTAAAGTCAATAATAAAGCTTTTGAACATTTATATCTACAATTTGATATAAAAGAAGGAGAAAAAAATATTTATATAATAGCTAAAGCGCAAAAAGAGAACAAGGATTTAACCAAATAAGATGCGTTAAAAGATGAATCCATTAGGATGCTAATGAAGGATGAGGAAATAAAGAAGTGACACCACAACGATTTTCATCAATTTTTTAATAAAGTTTAGATGACCAACTTAGCTTAAGAAATTTATGTAAATCGATGTGGTATAGAAATTTAAAATTTTATCAGAGAATTCAAATTTCACAAGTATGGGTGTCAAAAGGATGAAAAATGTAAAACAATTGGAACAAATAATATTCCTATAGAGGTATGGAAGTACCTGGAAAAGTAGAATATTAAAGGTCTTACGAAGTTATTCAACTTCATATTGACGACAACAATAACCACCAAATCTTATCCCACTAGGTGAAGTCACCTATATGGATTCTCCAACGCGATGGGTTCTATTCTCTACTATATCATTATTTATATTTAAATAAAATTTATCTTGTTTTGTCATTGCTAATTAAGTTTTCTTTGGTCTTCCTCTTCCTCATCTGGAACATTTATTAATCGTCTAAATATATACTTATACCATCTTAAATGTACATCTCGGAGTTTTCCCTCAATAGGCGTAACCCCGACTTTCTCTTTAATATTTTCATTTCTTATTTGTTATCAATTTAAATGAAACATGAGGATGTCTCAATTTTAAAAGCATGATCATGCAAAAAATGATATCATGAATATATATATTTTGTATATGAATGTAATATAAGATTTTTTTTATAGATATAAATGCACTAAAATTCTCATACTAAATTAGTTAATCGTAGTTATGTAATATATAACAAATATATGTTATATTTGTAACAAAACCAAGCTACCAATTACAAAATCATAAATCCCCAAAATCACAAATCTTTCTTGGCGGAGCCTACAACTCAGAATCTCTAATAATGTATGATATATAATTATAACATATTAATATTATCATGAATATATATATATTTTGTATATGAATGCAATATAATATTTTTTGATAGATATAAATGCACTAAAATTCTCATACTAAATTAGTTAGCAGTAGTTATAATGTAATATATAACAAATATATGTTATATTTGTAACAAAACAAAGCTATCAATTACAAAATCATAAATTCCCAAAATCACAAATCTTTCTTGGCATAGCCTACAACTCAGAATCTCTAATAATGTATGATATATAATTATAATATAATATTATTAATTATAACATTAATTATTTAGAGTTATATATGATTATCATTAATTAATTATATTGTTATATATATTATTAATTAATTATATTATAGATAACTATAATATATAATTACACATATATAAGATAATTATACTATATAATTTGCACAACGTTGAGTTAATCGTGATTTCGTGATTGATCCATCGAATCTCCATGACCACCCCTCTTTGCGACCTCGTGTCGTTGGATCAATTTCGAAGAGGCCTTGAAGAGCTCATAAAATCCCCATCACATTTGACCACCTTACCTTATTTAGGTTTTATTTGACTATTCGAACATGGATGACTTGCCACCCTTTCTCATCTCACCTTTGTTTCATAGATGCTCTTCTCCTCTACTCGTGACCTCCAATTCAATGCTTCCCCTCCCTACCTCCCAATGACCAACAACCCAATTTCTTCTTCATGAATTAAGGTTAGACTAATTCTGTTGGTTTCCAACTGGGACAACTGACATAAAGAAATTATTACCCAATCCTACACAACATAGGCGGCACAATGACTAAACCCTGTGTCGGCCTATGTCACGTCTGAGACCTCCACTAGAACGACAAGTATCAATTGTATCAAATCATGTCAAGCAACATAACTCGATACTTAAACCTTGTTGGATACCCCTATCTATGTTTTGGCATTTTGAATTTGCATGAATTATCTCTTAGGCATTAATATAGGACTAGAGTCAAGTTCCTCATCTCTAAGGATGTTAAGACTAAGTGGAGCCTATTAAAAAATATGGAACCGCTATATTAATGGCCCCCCACTGCTGCCCCTATGTGTGGAGGGGGGTAAATCAGGATGCCAGGTGACCAGCGCAGAAATGCGGAGTCATCGGTAGCCTGACGGTGAACTCCAAGAATCGACCCTCTGCCCTTTCAAGTATTAACACAGCTGCGCTGGCCATCTGGGTTAACCCTGGGGACAAGTGGAGCTTATTAAAAAAAATACATATTGAAGGAGATAGAGAGGACAAGGGGACACCTTTAGAGAGAGAAACTTCACCCCTTTAGTATAACATTGTCAAGTGAATCTTATTAAGTATGATTAAATACCAAAACATTCTCCACTAAGTACCTTGACATTTTGAATTGGATTGTAGTTTCTTTTGCTCTTCAATTTTACTACCAAACTTTAAAAAAAAAAACCCTTGGTTTCCTTTTTATTCCACTTGAATTGTAATATCTTGTTGTTGATATAGATGAGCCTACATTTTCTCCCTGTTAATTCTCAAGTTTTCTTTGAACAAATACTTTCCTTAGAGTATAGCTGACCCAAGCAAAATCCTAAGATTTGATATTTATAAATCCACATGCAAAAATGACTTTCAGCTGCTACCAAAAATGATTTCCCTCTTAAAATAATTGGGAACACTAGCCATTTATTGTTTTTGTTTATATGTAAGTTGTATACTTGAAACATCCTGTGAATCTTGAGAATAAGAACTTTTGCAACATAATACATTTTCTGAACTCTATATTTTAACTGTTTCCACTGACTTGACTTCAATCATATGATTTCTAGCAGATTCTAAACAAGAAAATAATTTTGTACACTGCCACAGAAAGTTGTTCACATAATGTCAAACTTTCATAAAACTTTAAGCACATCTTACCTTGCTGTGCCAGGAAGAAGTAGATCCACTTCCTCAAAACCAGCAGCCGATGCACGCAGACAACTTCCTCTTATATGGGGACCCACAACAACACTTTCATCACTTACACGTGGGACTAAAACAAGTCCTTCTGGATAGTTAAAAATCTCATCCTCTTGTGTACCTAAAAGGAATATTGTTGGAACACACGTAAAATCAGTATATGAGGTACGCTTGAAGTGCTTACTAGCATAAGAAGGTAATTGTCATTTTGCAACAAAATAACACAAACTTGAGAAAAGCAATTTACATGTAAATATGTTGGTTAATATTTAGTTCCATAAATGGCCTGTTTTGAGCCTCAAAATCTTTTGCTCCATGATGGAAACATCTCATGGCCATTGATGTTACTTTGTCTCAATTGCATAGGATTAAGAATTTGCTCTGTTAAAGACAGCTGAAATCATGTTATATTATTTAAAAATTTTAATTAGGATGAAGTTGTATTTTTTTTTTGTAAAAATCCTAATTACATTACCCCACTCATCCTATCATGGAAAACCTATTTACAAACCTCTCTTTGCTTTGCCACTCTCAAGGTTGGTGCAACGTGCTCTCTCCTTCACGCGATGTGTTTCTAGCATTGTATGCTTCTCTTAATTTCACTAAAACCCCTTAAAATCTTTTCCTCATACTCTATCCACACACAACGTCATCCGCATGTTGCCTCTTCTCTGTTTGCCATCACAAGCACAACACCACCACCCAAGGTTGCCACATTCAATAGTTGTTGTTGGAAGTGCATGACACAGTAGTTCCATGACACCCCCTCATTGTGACACGTGACAGCATTTTTCACTCTCCTCGTGAAATCACAAGCATGACACTGCCCTTCTACCATCCCTCCCCATTCCTACTTTATATCTCATCCTACAGCCTCTTCTTAGCTTCAAGTTGGTGAGTAGTGGGGTTGCTAGCATCGCAACCAGAGTTTTTGTCCATCAGCGACTTACTCTTCACCTTCCCCCACACGAGACTCCGATGATGCCGCCAATGTTGGTGCTTTAGGCAAGATATAATTAAAAACCTTTTGCATGATTTTATAGCAGTAAATTACAAAGTTCTTTACCGGTTCTTGTGATGGATTGATCTCTAACTCTATGCCCCTACGCTAAGCCCATGTTCATTAATATCATATTGCATAGAGCCTCTATGGAAGCCAAGAAATCCACTTCCTAACTTAGTTTTTTTTCCTTTTGGGTAAATCATTTCCTAACCTTGTAGGATTGATGCTATTGATGGGTTAAGCCCTTAATGATTTCTAGTGTAGATGTTTTATTTTATGACATGTGATCTAATATGGCTAGGGTGTTTATTGTTTAACTTGTTATTAACTGTTAAAATTGTGTTGAAATTGTATTTCAAGTGTGTAATGTGTTTTTCTTCTTTGTATATCCTTATAGATCAACCAGCTAGAGGAGTCTAGAGTTTTCTTGAAGTGAGCTGATGCAATCTGAGACCTCGTTCAGATGGGTGCTTTTTGCTTGTTTCACTATATTTATCTTGTGCATAAGCTGATAAATTAATGTTGTGAGATAATTATGAATTAATTTGAAAAGAAGAATATCAAACTTGCTACTTAATTATGGAATAGGAAATATATAAATATATTGTGGGTTTAAACAAGGAAAATAGAAATAATTTCTTCATTTTTCATATGACTTTATCTCATTTTATGGTGAAACACTTGAGAGGGATTGTTTTCAGAGGTGACTCTTCAACAATTGCTACTTAACCTTATCTTTTAGTTGTGTTGTTTACAATATTATTTGATTGATAACAACCTTTTAACCTTTTATGCAAAACTATGTAAAAATAACTTTAGTATTTAGAGTAACCAAATGAAATAAGAATATATTATGACGAATAGTTAGAAATAACAAATATGAAACCGGTGAAATTAATGCATAACTACTTATATCGGAATAAGGAATAAGAGAACAATACACACACACATATATGTATAATATAAAGATTTGACTTTGCGCTCTAGAAAGACCTTAGTCATATTCTCCTGTTACGTGGGTTTGGCTCATTTCCTCATTAGGTGGATTGTAGGTTATACACACATTCTATTTGAGATACATTTGCTTTATTAGGTGTATTAGGTGGATTGCGAGTCATCCACCATCATATAAATAATATAATCTTTATTGAGTGGATTACAAATAGTTCATCCTCTTTTATATATATACATATATATGATGTACTTTAGATTGGATATATTGCAGTGGTGCATATAATATGGATTGATTTTAAAATCAAGCAAGATGAAAAAATTTGTACGAGTATAAAAGAAGAAGCATGTGAAAATAATGGAACTTAAAGAGAAATATTGAGAAATGGCTGATGATTATTTTGAGGCAAGAAATACATAGATTTCATTTAATATGCTAAACAATTTTCTTTTTCCTCGGAGATACTATATCATCCACATCTTGTTTACCAAACCTTGTATTTGTGTAATTATGCCCCAATTTTTTTTATCTCCAAGTTCACAGTCTTGATTTATATATTTTGAGGTTCAATTTCTATTTTAGATTACTCAGAGATGCCTGATGACTATGTTGGAAAAGTGTTTGTTTCCTTTTATTTTCATGTTACATATGTTATTTTTTTATGCAATTTTGTTTTTGCGTATTTTTCTTATGTCAACGTGAGGGACACATTTGTGTCAACATATTTTAACTTATTTCATAAAATTTCTTATACTTATTATCATCAATGTTATTTTGTAGTTACAATGAAGTGGTGGATATTGTTACAAGCCAGGAGTTTATCTCTCTTATATAGGGGCGTAGCCCTTTGGGTCATGACATATTATATCTTAGTTTAATGTAAGCAATGCAATTGATAGTTGTCTAAAGACCACTAAACTTAATGGTATTTATTTTATATAAAAAAGAATGCAATTTTTTCAGGAAAATTAATCGCAACTCTTTTATCCACTGGAGTTAGTGGAGAAAATGTATTGACATGAAAATCCTTAATGATGAAATTAGAGGAATAACTTGTGAGTTTTTTCTATCAACATGTGTCATATAAAGTTGTAAGCAATCAAGTAATTTGAAAGCATAACATTTCACTTTTGCCTATACCGTATCAGTGTAACTATAGACAGATTCATTAAGTCATGCTCTTATTATAATGTTGAAATAGTTACTTCTAACTCAATAGCCTAAGCAAAACAAGAGAAGTTTAGAAATATTGTTAGACTCGGGAGTAGCTTTCCTTTCAGGATTCCAATCAACTGTAAACATTTTAATTCTGGAGCAGGAAAATTTTACCTTCCTCTGAAAGAACAGCCAATCCATCTTGTGTAATGCTTTGGTGATATGATGCAACAGATTGCAAGTGCCGTGGAGCTCTATAATGCACACCTAATAGTAGGCTATAATCCATTATGCGTTGAGTCTCTAAAAATTTACTGTCGATTTCAATTTGTCTGCAGTATACATTAGAAGCAGAGAACTTTGGAACTCTGATAAAGTTATTGCTTCTAATAAATTATGAGAAGCATCAAAATAAAACAAACCACTGTTAATATACTTTGATGCAGATACCCAAACTCAGGACATTCAAATTCATGTCTAATGTATCAGAAACAAAAAAGCAATTAAGCAGAATTTCTTAGATGCATAAGGTGTCCACAGCCACTCATGTTCCATCTACAAGTTACCCTATCCTCAAGTACATAATCATACTAATGCTGATATTTTAAAGTTGCATTCAAGAAGTAACACATTTTAATCCATGGATTTAAATCTTGCTCCATATTGCAATACAAGCGAGATATACCATCTGGCAAGATTGGCACTAGGTGGCATCGGTACATTATTACATTCTTGCCAGTGCCACTTGATACAAGATGCAAGCTATACAAAGCTCGATAAAGATCATAAAAAGTTCAATTCATGTGATATAATTAAAAAAGTTTGACAACTGTTATACAATTAAAGAATTGAACTTAACGTACATGCATTGTAAGTCGAAAAAAACTGTATGTAAAGCCAATCTTGAAAGAGATTATTTAAATATATATCATTTGCATGTCATTAAGTTTCAAATGTAATCCCGTAAAAGTTTGAGAAATGAACATATCACATCTCGTTAAGTGAAAATGTAAAATAAAAGCAAATCTATTGGAAATAATTATTGTTACAGATTATATAAATAAAAATAAGAAATATAGCGATATGGTTTATTGTAGGGTATAAATGTATGAGATTGATAAATAAATTAATAATATATTTTTCAACTCCTCTAAAATACCTTAACATGGTATTAGAGCAAACCTTAGCCATCATTCTAAACCCTAACCATTGTTCCAAACCATAGCCTCCTCTTCTCTTCTATTATTGAACAATGCTGACAACACTTTTCATTCCATCAGTCACCATTGGCCTAATAGGAATTGTCGATTATAGATCTCTCAACGTCCAAAATCTAGTCATCAAAATCTTTGCCCATGAGCCACACGTGCCGTTACGAATCTTCTAGTCCAGTCCCATGCATTGGTGCATGAAAGCACATTTATTATTGGAAATCTCTTCAGTTGTCACTATCTTGTTCACCCTGCTCCATACAACATCTTCACACACCTAGTTGAGTCAGCATTTGTTCAAGTGTGAGACTTTTTTTGCACAACAGGTTTAGAGTTTCTTTGGTATTTTGGATTTAGTTCTCTATTTGCTTTGGTTCTTGCTACTTTTTGGTGATATGGCTAAGAAGTTTGTCATGATATCTATTGTTGAATATGCCAAATTCTTTTAGTACCAAGAATCTTAAAATTTTCATCCACACCAATTACTACTATAGCTAAATTAGGTAAACCAAATACATGTCTTGTTTCCTCATCCTCCAAATGGATCATTAATTCTAATACCATATATCATATGATAGATAATTCTAATTTGTTTTCTACTTTTTCAGACACATACCTCTACTTCTCCGGTCACTTTAGCAGATGTGTCAACCTCTTTTGTTCTTGGCTCTAGTACAATTACTCCAATTCCTTTAATTCCATTACACACTATCTTAAGCTTACCTCAGCTATCCATACTCTTAATTGTTGTATCTCGTTCTTTCCTAGTTGTTGTCATTTTCAAAATCTTACAACGAATAAGATTATCGGTAAAGGACATGAGTTTGGGGGCCTCTGCATCCTTGATGCACAGATACCAAAGTCCATCGCTTGTTCTAGAATAATCCCCCCATTCGAAGCACATTGTCGGTTTGTTACTTCCAGACTATAAGCATGTCATACGAGAATAATCATCAATGAAAGTAACAAAAAACCTCAAGTTGAGACATAATAGGACCATGTTACTTCCATTGATGATTATTCTCGTATGACATGGTTATAGTCGATGAAAAGTCGTCCTGAGTTATTCTTTCATTTCTATATCTTTTTTGTTGAGATTAAAACTCAATTTAATGTTTCTGTATAAATATTGCGAAGTGATAGCGATAAGAAATGCTTATTGGAATCTTTTCAAATTTACATGATTCAACATAGATTCTCCATCAAACCACTTGTGTAGATGCACAATCTCAAAATTGGGTTGCTATGAGAAAAAATAGACATCTTCTTGAAACTGCAAGAGCTTTATTACAATGCAAGTTCCTAAACGGCTTTAGGCTAAAGCAGTTTCCACAATTTGCTTTCTAATTAATTATATGCTATCATCCGTTCTTCATGGTGAGACTCCTTATCACGTTCTCTTTCTAAATAAGTCATTGTTTCCTATTAAACCTAGAACATTAGGTTGCACTTGCTTTGTTCGGAACATTTGTCCTCATGTCATAAAACTTAATCTATTTGAAGTGCGTTTTTCTTGGGTATTCTCATGTTCAAAAAGGATATAGATGTTATTGTAATAATCTTAACAAGTATTTGATGTCCATTAATTTTACTTTTCTTGAAATCGGACCATTTTTTCCCTCTATTGATTGCCCTTGTAAGGAGGATGATAATTTGTTATTCAATACTATCACATCCTCTATTTTTAATCCTACTGAATTTGTTCTTATTAAACCTCCCATACAACAGATTTATGTTGGGCGACATATTCCTCCTAATCCATGTCTTGCACTAGCTTCTTTGTTAGCAGATCTGATTTTCGATGATGATCTACCAATTACTCTTCGTAAAGGTAAAGTCAATGTACTTATCCAATGTCTTCTTTTATGTCATATAATCGCTTATCATTATCTAGATGTTCCCTTATTGCATCTCTCGATTATATATCCCTTCCTAAAGTGTACATGAAACTCTATCTAATCCTGATTAGCAAAATACTACGATTAAAGAGATGAATGCTTTGGATAACAATCGTACTCAGACCCTAGTCAAATTACTTGCAAATGGGTGTTTATAGTTAAAAGTCAATCCTGATAGGTCTATTGCTCAAATGAAAGTCCGTCTTATTGCTAAAAGTTATGTCCAAACTTATAGAGTGGATTATTCTAATTTTTTTTCTCCTATTGCTAAACTTACTTCAGTTTGGTTATTTATTTCAACGGTGACCACTGATAATTGGATCTTACATCAGTTAGATATCAAAAATATTTTTCCCCATGGTGACCTTCAAAAGGAAGTCTATATGGAGCAACTGTAAGCTTTATTGCTCAGGGGGAGTATGGGAAAGTTTGTTGTTTTTTGTAAATCCTTGTTTGAACTATGCCTGGTGTAACAAATTTAATCAGACAATTGAAAAGTTTGAAATGAAGAAATGTAATTATGATCATTCTGTATTCTCATGACAGCTTGCAATGGCCATCATTTTTCTGATTGTATATGTAGACGATATTATCATTACTGGGAATAATATTGCAGGTATTTCTCTCTTAAATTCTTTGATTACAGTCAATTTCATACGAAGGATTTTGGGATTTTAGAATACTTCTAGGGCATTGAAGTAAGAAAGGAATCTTCTTATCTTAGAGGAAATATGTACTTGACTTATTTTTTATGATAGGAAAAGTAGAGGTTAAACTATGCAGTACTCCAATGACTCCTAATCTGCAATTCACAAAAAATGGTGAATTGATTTAAGGATGATCGAAGATCCACATTTAGTTATTGTGCCTTTATTATGGGAACCTAGAATTGCAGAAGAAGCAAAATGTTGTCTCATGTCCAAGTACACAATCAGTATGACAAATATTGTGTGTGAGATAATGTGAATGTGTCAGCTTCTAACTGAAGTAGGTCTTCAAACTTCAGCACTAGCCAAATTGTCATGTAATAACGAAGTAGTTCTACATAATAAAATGCAAAAATTTAAATAGAATAAAATTAATTATATTATTAATAATAATTCAATTAATTAAATGTCGAAACCATATTGGTACTATATGATATGGTACCAAAATGGAATCTTTTTGGTTAGGGACCTTAACTCTAGCATAGCTCAACATTTTAACCCTTAGTTGTAACCTTGTCAAAGCAAATTATAGATAGAAAAGTAATTATATAGGAGAGTTAACAGCAAAATTTAGAAAGTCATTCTATGTTAATTGGCACAAATGAAGTATATCATTCTATCAACCAATCGACACATGGAATAGGGTTGAGACTAATAATCGTAAGACTGTCACCCTTCTTCTCCCTAACTCCGCCCATCTTCTAACTGGTGCTACTAGCATCATAACTCAGCTTGTCATCAAGACGTTGGCACAATATTGTTTGAGGATTGATACTTAAGAAACTTTGTAGAAAGTATGATTGTTAATATAAGAGATTATACTGGTATGAGTGATTAAATTGTAAAGTGATGCAAAAATGTAGATGGACACAGTTACACTAGTGCCTATCCATAACATGTGTAAGTACCAGTACCACATTACTTTAGATTGGTATTGACACTTGATGTTTAAACCTTGTTTGGTTCTAAAATAATAATGTGACTAAAATAAATGCATTGGTGCAATCATGCCCCATGCATGTAACTTTACATGTGATTTTGATGTTAGACAACATTTATTTAATACAACTCGTATAGTCTCATATGATTGTTAAGTGTGCAGAAAAAATTAGTTTGGCGGAGATAATGAAGTCCAAGAAGATTAGAGATCATATTCTTGACAAAAGAAAGTCATAGCAGGTCTAGTGACCAATGTAAGGCAATAAAGCACAAGAAGTTGGAGATCTGATTCTTGGCCAAAGGGAAGGCTTAGCAGATCAGGAAATCAGATGTCAGACGATAAAGACCCATAGATGAAAAGGCTCCAAGGGAAACATGAGTTGAGAGTAAAAGGCGGTAGGCGTGACTCATTCATTAGAATGAATGAGAAATAGTGCAAGTCGATGGATCTATATCAATAGTCGATTGTTGTACAAAGGATGAAGAAGTCATGATCTCGGATGGTCCGAGGGATGCACTAGCAAGTTCAATTGACTAATATAATACCAATTGATTGACACGTATAAACCACAAAATAATTTGTGGTTTTGGCATTAGTCAATTATTAGGTCCAAGTAGTGATTGATATAGTCAAACCATGAATCAATTTATGATTTTCACATCAATTGATTGCTAGGTACATTGCAATCAACAGATAAGTCAAACCATGAATCGGTTTGTGGTTTCACATTAATCAATTGCCAAGCATATTACAGTTAATTGATAGAGTTAAACCACAAACCTGTTTAAGGTTTTTGCATCAATCAATTGCACAAGACAAAGTAGTCAATTGATACGGTCAAATCACGAATCAAATTATGGTTTTGGAATCCGTCAACTCCTAGGAACATAGTAGTCAACTGATATTCTAAACCCTAAAGTTCATGGTTTGCTTAGAAACATTTTGAGTCGATTGATATGAGTTCAGAGAACACAAAAACTTTGACAATCGACTACACTGGTAAATTACTCACGATCAGTCGACTAATAGCTATGTAATGATTGATGGATGTGCAATTTAAGTAGGTATTACTACATATTCGAAGTTCTAAATTTTACTCAATGGTCAATTAATCGGCAAATATAGCATGCTATTGACTTATATGTTGCACGTAGTCGACTAATGCCTGAAGATTTTTTAAGCAGCTATGCTCATTTAAAGATAGTATAAATGTGCCTTGAGGCTTCGTTTTAAAGCAGAGAACTCTAAGAAAAGCACCTCCTCTTCACCTGTAATTCATCCAAAAAGTAAGACGAAGAAAAGACTTATTTTTGTTTTAGAGATTTTCTTACTTTGTTCTTTTTACTATTGTTGTTCTCAAAACTTGTAAAAGACTACCATTGTAAGAGGTTTTTTTATTTCCAGAAGATGTTTGGGGAGGAGAAAATTAATGATGTTATTGCTAGAACTCTAGACCTTAGATTAGCAGCCCTAGGAGTTGTGAACTAAGTAAATTTTTATATCGTTGTGTGATCTAATTGTGTTGTCTTTATTTTGGTATGCACTTGAAGAAGTTCAAACAATGCTCGAAAAGAAGCTACTCAATCCTCCCCACCCCTCCCTCTAGCATCACAATAGTCTTACAAAATGTCGCACTTGTAGCATCAAAACTCTCATGTGGCAACATCCATAATTACTAATTTGAGACCTAATTATCCAAAATTTCAAGTATTAAAATCATGTTATTGTATTAAGTCATTGTATCTAGCTTAGCTAGCCACTTCTTGCATGATGCTACTAGTCAAGCATGTATAGCATGACCTATGTTTAAGATTCACTGTAACTGTACTTTTTTCATGGTTCGAAATCTCATACCGTGTTGAGCAAAACAATTGAAACGTATCGTTCTAATGAATCATTGAAACTTGATACCACTTGGCACCAAAGTTTAAAATTTCAAGTCATGTAGTAGTTCGGTCTCTGACTAGAAAGATATTATTCCAATATCATGCCAATGCTTCGACGCATGGTGTCGATGACAGATTGGAGATTGAAGGAGGAAGGAGGTTAAGCAAAGGAAGGAGGCATTATCTGTGCTAAGTAGAACTGAGTTCAATAATTTATCAGAATAATTTTTGGTTGTTTCGCCTAGCATGGTACAAGATGTAAAACCATGTTTGACACAGATAATGTTTCCTTCCTATGCTTCATTTTCTTCCTTCTTCAATTCCAATTCATTACCAACACCATGCAATGAAACATTGGCACAATACTAGTATTGTTTCAGTCAAAGAAGATTTTGAACCTTGCTTTTTCTCCCTATAAAACTCCATAATCAGTACTAGCAAAATCCAATGATGGAAGGTCTTTCTAGAAAAGAATTACTATCATCCAACTAAGGCTTTGTGAAATTTCTTTTGACGAATCTATTAATTGATCTTCAAGAACATAATTAACAACATAAAACCAATTATAAATGTGTACAAGAACATGTTTCTTACTTAAGCAACGCATCTCTCCAAGAAGGCTCCAGATAAAAGCAGTAATCAAGATCCAAGTCTTTAAGTGTTGTGTTCTCATCTATTCCAACATTCTCAGTTGACCGTCCTAAGGACGATCCTTTCAAATCAAATCTCCTATAAATTCTCAATTCCGTACAAAACATGTTCCCCATTGCAACAAACCAGAACTGCAAAAAATAAAAACAAAAAGATGAACTTTTCCTTGTACAATATGTAAGAATTCAACTTATAGATACAACAAAATATATTTATGTGATATTGGAAGTTTGTGTTACCTTTGGCCCAATGGAAGGCTTAACCCTGTGAAGACCAAAAAATTTAGTGATGAGGGTGTTGTCATAAGTACGCACGTGATGATAGTAGTTAGGCAGCATTCGCAACAAGACCTACAAAAGTAATAGTATTTGTAAAACTAAAATAAAAATTATTTAGTTTTAAAATAGAAAAGCAAAAGGCTCATGTTCCTTTGAGCTGGCTACACTTAGAGATTGAAGAACTAAAGATCCCTCTCTTTGAGAATTGTCCACTTAAAAGTATACATTGATTTTGTTGAAGAACTCAAAAGGTGGTTAAAAGGATGCTACAGAGAATCAAAGAAATATTATTTTATACAAAGACAGCATAGGAACAAAAGTTGGATTTTTTTTTTCATAGAATTAAAATGAACATATATTGCTTAGAAAAATATATATAATTTTTTTATTCCTTCATTAACACCTCAAAAATGACAAGATGGATGGAAAATAATTTTGAAAGAAGACCTAAAAAATTACGGCCATAAATTCTGAGAGAACCTAACTTTTGAAGATTGGGGTGCTAGAATCTGTTGCACAGAGATTCACCACTTTAATTACCATATTTAATCACTAAGCTACGTTATAAATACTTGAACAATTTCCAACAATGTCTACTACTATGTTCAAAGCTAAAAACTTACTAGATTTCATTGTTTTAATAACTTCTGCCATAATATATGAAAAGAAGGGAAAATTCTTTTATAAATTTGTAAATCCAAAGTTTTTAATCATCCATCAGCTAGCTGAAAATAGCCAAATATTATGTTTACATGAGCAAAGATATACACACAGTTCATTAGCCAATAACTAAACCTTATAAGTCCCACTCGGCAAGGTTTTCCTTTATTATGCATTGCTCAACAGAATAAAGTACTAAGTGGAAAACAAGTTAGCTTTCTTGACTCACCCCAGGAGCAACAACAACAATCAAGCCTCATCCCATTAGCTGAGGTCGGCTATATGGATTCTTCTACGTCATTGGACTCTATCTCCTATTATATCTTCATTTATACTTAAATAAATTTTATCTTGTTTTATTTTTGCTAATTAAGTTTTTTTATCTTCCTCTTCCACGTTTGATGTATGTATTTGTCATAATTTCGCATCGCCTAACTAGAGCATTTATTGGTCGTCTAAATACATGTTCGTACCACCTTAAACGTGTCTCTCGGAGTTTTTCCTCAATAGATGCAACTCTGACTTTCTCTCTAATGCTCTCATTTTTTATTTTGTCCATCCTTGTATGTTCATACATCCATCTTAACATCCTTATCTCTGCAACTCTCATCTTCTGCTCATGTGCTCGAGTCATAGTTCAACTTTCAACTCCCTATAACATAGCAAGTCTAACCGCTGTTTTATAAAACTTCCCTTTAAATTTTAAAGGTACTTTACGATCACATAAAACACCCGATACTCTCCTCCATTTCAATCATCATGCTTATATTCTATGTAAAATATCTCTTTCAATTCCTCCATTGTCTTGTAAATTTAATCCTAAATATTTATAGCTCTCAGTTTTAAACAACTCATCATCTCCTATCTTAGCACTTGTCTTATTACGTCTAATATTGCTAAATTTAAACTCCATATATTTCGTCTTTACTCTGCTAAGCCTAAAATCTTTCACTTCTAATGTTTTCCGCCAAAATTTTAATTTAGCATTTACTCCTGCATATGTCTCATCTACTAAAACAATATCATCTGCAAACAATATGCACCACGATACTATATCTTGCATGTGTCCAATGAGTTCGTGAATGAGTTGTGTAAAAAGATAGGAATTTAGAGCTGATATTTGATGTAACCCTATCTTTATTAGAAATGTTTCAGTTAATCTGTCTGAAATTCACTTTAGTCGTTACTTCTTTGTATATATCCTTAATTAGTTCAATACATGCTACAGTAACATCTCTCTTTTCTAGAATTCTCCATATAATTTTTCTTCAAACTCTATCATAAGCTTTTTCTAGGTCAATGAATATCATATGTATGTCTTACTTTTGCTCCCGATACTTTTCAATTAATTGCCTGAGAAGATGTATAACTTCTATTATCGACCTTCCATGTATAAACCCAAATTGATTTTCGATAATTGTGGTCTCCTTCCTTAATCTTTTTTCTATTACTTTTTTTCAAAGTTTCATGGTATGACTCATTAATTTAATATCCCTATAGTTTGCACAATTTTATATGTCCTCCTTATTCTTATATAAGGGAATTAGAGTATTTATCCTCCATTGATTTGGGCTTTTTTTTGTTTTTAATATTATGTTAAATAATTTTGTAAGTTATTCAATACCTTGTTTCCCTAAGCACTTCCATACCTCTGTCAGAATATCATATGG
>JBAMHZ010421963.1:0-11538 GCA_037177395.1 Alpinia galanga | reverse complement strand
GAAGAGAGGGTCGGTCCTCACGGCTCGACCGCCGAGGCCTTGCGGGAGCGCGACTTGGCTTTGACGCAAGTCGCTTTCGAGAAGCAGGTCGCCGAGGGGGCCAAGTCTCGCTTGGAGGAGGTGCAGGCGACCAACGAAAGGCTTCGTGATAGGTGCACCGAGCTCGAGAAGGCTCTGAGCGCGGCGGAGAATGAGGTGTCGTACCTCAAGTCGTCTGCCTACGAAGCCGTTGTGTTAGAGAGAGGCCGGCCTGGTATAATCCAGGAGTTCCGACATGGCGTTATGGGGAAGACTGAAGTCGCCTTGGCGTGCAAGGCCGGCAGCGACTACGTCATGGCGCAACTCCCTGCAGGACCGGCCGGGCAGCGCGGCCAGCTCCAATACCCTCCCGTCATCGCGGGCCTGATAGACGTCTTGGCCGACATAGAGAAGGCCGGAGGTGGATATGATGTTCACACGGGAGCGGGTGGAGAAGGCCGAGAGGAGGCCTCAAGTCGATCGGCCGACAGCTCGTCGGGTGAGGAGGTTCCTGACTCGGAGGAGGGAGGAGGCGACTCCGCTACTTGAGTTTTGGCTTCTCCGGCATCTCAAGCCGGCCGGGGTGTTGAGTGGTCTGTCATACTTGTGTGTATTGTATCGTCTTCGAACATTCTTTTGTACATGTATTCTTTGTCGAATAATAATAAAAGAGAACTTTAATCATTCTTGTCTTCTCGAGTCGGCTCGTTTCCTTCATGCGTTTTGTTATTTGCTCACTCATGTTTTTAGGACTACCTCAAGCGGTGCGGCCCTGAATAAGAGAAGGGCCGACCAGGTGATGCTTGTGGGGGGGGGTCGAGTCGTCAGACCAGTTTGGCGTTCAGCGGCTTTGAGGCGCGGCCGCTTCGTTTCCCCCTCCCCCCCTCTTTTTTCCTTCACTTCCTTTATTCAAGAGTGTATTCTGGAAGGAATCTAGTCGATCATATATTCCTATCATCAAATTCATTTCGCTGAAACTTAATATGGTGCCAATGATATGATGGAGTTTCATTCTTCTAATTCCTCTCTAGTTCCATCTCAGCTGGTTCTGTCAATGTTCTAGTTTTAGAAGAAGATTACCTCTTTCCATTCAATTTCAGGTCGGTATGATTCTCACGGAATACCAGGCAGAGAGGAGTTATCTGAGAATCATTTGATGGATCTCCTGAATGGTTCTGAGTATGTCATTACTTATGAAGACAAGGATGGAGACTGGATGCTTGTTGGTGATGTGCCATGGGAGTAAGTACCTTATTTACTTAATTCATAGTTCATGTGTTTTCTGTTTCATTAATTCTTTATATTTATATTTGGACTTAATGTCAGCAATTTGCTCGATTGGTCACGAATTATCTGTTGTCTCTGAAACTTCCATTCACAATCTTTTCTGCATGAAAGATATTTGGATATTTCAGAACAAGCTTTCTGTTGAGAATGTCCCCATTGTACTATTAATTAAATTAAATTAAATATTTCAGGATGTTCACAAACTCATGCAGGCGGTTGAGGATCATGAAAGGTTCTGATGCTATTGGACTTGGTCAGTATAATCCTTTCCTTTACATGTCATTTTCTGGATTTTTGATCTAATATGTAAAGTAGTTCCACATTACCTGTGAATTTGCAAAAGTATATCTAAAGAAGCATTTCTTCATTCCATTTTCTAGTGTCGTCATTTTGCAAAATAATCTTAGATTTTCATCTGTCTGCAAATGAAATTTGAGTTTATTGTACCATAGTTAAGCTGCTTACTTTTGCTCACGTTTTCTATGCAACCTCAATACTAATAAAACTATGATTGTTTCTGTAGCTCCAAGGGCCATGGAGAAATGCAAGAACCTGAACTAGATACATTCTCATGCTGCCAAGAATGTGACATAATAATCAGATAGCTGTAAGTGTATTTGAGAATGGAAGTTGAAAGGGTTTAGTCGTCAATTGTTTATATATAGCTTATGCTTTGTGGCTTGCCGTTCTGAATGGACTATTTAGGCATGTTACTATGTTCCAATGCTTAAGTCAGGACCTAAGTTTGATAGACCATGCTTGCTTAAGTTTCTGTGAGTCTCCCTTGTAATTGTAATATAAATGCTTGGATTGCTGTTTGCAACTGATTAGCCATTATTTACTATTCGAAACTCACTCTATGGTTCCATTTTGACATCTGAATCAACCATCTGATGGATGCCAGTGATCTGGAGGAAAAAAATTGGAATTGTTCCCTTTATGAGGTCTAGCCACAAAGTTCATGCCAAAGAGGATGGTGTTCACCAAACACCTGGCTGGGTTCAAATAATGAAAGGGCTCGAGTCTTGTTGTCCCTCTTATATCTATTCTGACCGAAGTGGTCGACAACTAGCTAGTTATCAAATTAGGGTTTCTCTGATTGATTGCTTTACTCTAGTCATTTATTGACACCTTAAACTTATGTTGCTGTCTGTAATGTCCCCACATGCACACTAAAACAAGTTGAGATGTTGGTGCAGGCTTTTAATTAGTTTCTGTTTCTTCCCAAACAATCAGGCTTTCTCATTGAAATAATGCTCCACTAACTGAAGTTCTGAATGGTGTCTCTGATTTGGCGGACATCTAAAGCTTTGATAAATACTGAAAAATTAGGTAGTACCAATATGCAGTGTCTTAAACCAACCTCTGTAATTGCTTTCGTTTGTTTGTTATTTGTAACTCTGTGCTTTCAATCAATAAACAATTTATTGGATCTGTCCTTCTCTATTGCCTAGATCTAAATTGTGCTTTGTAATTTACAATTGTGCTTCCGGTTTAACTATTCATTTGTCTACTATGTCAATGAAATCATACTTCACATAAGTTGGTGGAAGAACTACATGGGTTATAACTCATCTCGAATCTCAATTAAAATTTTCATTTTCCTATAAATCAAGGGTTGAACCCTCTATTTAACCAATCTATCATATACTTTTTGATTTTATGAACATGTTACAATGTGAGCTTCTCTTGCGATGAAGCAAGATGTGGCGATCAGTTGATGTACGAGGTGGTGACAGTGCCTGTGAATTCCTTCTGCAAAAATCTTTGATCCTGATTGGTCTTTGACCATATTAATTCCTAAACATGGTGGAGGAAAGTGTAAGACACTTCGATTGATATTTTCATCCAGCAGTGAAGACTAATTCTTATTCTCTTTTACAAGTCTGTACCATACCCGTGGAGGCTTGTGAATTCCTAATGGACACATTGGTGGCGATTCTCTAGGCTGCCACTATTGTCCTCAAAGTGTGCTTGTAAGGAAGACCATCAAACCATTACTTTTGTTAGATAAAATTATTATTGAAATTCAAATCCAAGGTATAGTTAGAGTCTTATTTTACTTGGTATTAGAACCAATTCCATCCATCTCATTCTATTCTATTGATGTCTTCCCTATAAATTGCCTTCCACCCTGTGTTTATTAATAATAATAATAATTTAGTTGCAATTCCTAATCTTGTTCTACTCCAGACAAGAAGACTACCACTATCCAACCTAAGGTCTCTTTCTCTCTCTACATCCCCTTTCACCTTTCTATTCCTTCTTCTAACCAAAAAGGATAGTTGCAACCCTTCCTTCACTTGTTAATTCTGTGCAAAATTTATGAAAGGCCCAATTTTCACATGTCCAATGCAAGCAGAAGAGTTGGCTCTTTTTAGAATTCTAATTTCAAACGAGATGAATATTTTGAAAGTTAATTTATGAATATATATAAATAATATTTTAAATTTATTCAGTAGACGAAATACAGTGCATTTTCACTTTTAATATTAATTTAGTTTTTGTTGTTTTTTGTTCTTTTCTGACATGTAAAATTCAGTTCTAGTTTCTTGACTACGTTTATGTTCATTTAAAATCTAGCCACTCGTTTAAAATAGTACTGAAACTATTTCTAGTTTAGGCTTGGGCATTTGTTGTTCTTGTTGGATTTTGTATAAAATCTATCAAACGAGAGAGATGTAATATTTTTAGTATGATGGCGTTCAAACCGTACACTCTAGATCTAGCAATAGCTTCATTTGTCACTTTATTATTATCGGTTGACCATGTGCACTTGCGACAATTCGACTATGGTTTTGTGGCCACTCACGACTTTGCAATCGAGTTTGCTCGCAATTTGAATGACCATGAATGCTTGTTAGGCGATCACAAGTTGCTTGAGTTCAAGTTAACAGTTGCGTGTGTTTGTCCTCTTGACTGCCCCAAAGGTTTATGATTTAGACAGATGCAAGCTGGATGAGTTTTTTTTTTTTTTTTGAAGTGAGGTTTTTTTAGTCCAATTTGGCTTGAGTTTAAAAAATTTGGTTTGAGTTAACAAAAAAAATTCAAGTGGAAAAATATTTTGAAATATAATAGCTATTGTTTGGTAAATATAAAAATTAGTTTATTGTGTCAAATCTCTACTTGAATACTAGATGTAGAATCAAGTGACAACCAAAAAAAATCAAGATTCCACTTCTCTTGCAAATGCAAGACTAACAATAAACATTAAAATATCAAAGCGTTGAACAAAAGCTAATTTATATAATAGAAAATAGTAATGAAAGCTTAAAGAAAAAGCGATAACAATAAGAGAAAAGCATAGTAAAAAAATTAAAAATCTTAGAAACTCAGGAAGCTGTCAACAACATTTATGAACAGAAAAAAAGAAAAAAAAAAGATATATGTTACTGATTGTTTGTTGATTGCGAGTGATATTTTTTCAGTCCCTTAACTTCTCTACTAATAATTTTAAATCTTTATAACTTCTCTACTTATAATTTTTAATCTTCACGTGGATAAGGTCTGAAGACAATTTTTACTCAACTGCAGTTAATTGAAAATCATCCTCGATCAACAAAAACTGGGATATAAAAGGTCTACTCTAGTCTTCAGCTGATTATATAACCAGTGTCAACGGGCCGAATTTGAGGTGAGATATAAGAGGCATTCATCTCAAGTCCATTTTTTAGAATTGTTCAAAAATTATATTAATATAATAGATTTAAAATTCTCAATTCACTGTACATTTTATACTCAAGAAATTTTGATCACATATTGAAAAAAAAAAAGATTATAATAACAATAACACATTGTAAAAAAAATTTTATAAAACCAAAATTTGCATTGAGTGTCAATCTACTCTATCAATTATGGCAGTGATTTTATCCTCCATCAGCTAACTTTTCAGCCTGCTAAAATTTACTAGTGGTCTGCGGTAGCTTCTAATTGACTCAAACATATAGAAAAGCTCATAAATGTGTGATTGTCGATAAGCTTGACTAGGAGAGAACTCATCCCATAGAATAAAATTCATCTTTTTTACTTTTTTTTTTTAAATCCCCTCTGCCTTGTCTTAGCTCTCAATATCTTTTATCAATTTACCTAACGTTTTCTCAGAGTGATGTCGACTAATCTTAAAAATATAAATAATATTCCTCTAATTTATCTACCGGATAAATCTAAAATATAATTTGTGCACTCAATGAATGCACATAACAACTTTACAATTGTATATGGTCAATGAATATATTTAAAGGTTTGGAAATGACTGAGTAATAAAATGCAGCGTCAGGTTAAATTATATTCTTAATAAGTAGCAATAATGGTCTCATGTTCTGTGGTCGTGTCACAAAAGCATGATTCGGTATACCTAACTAGTGCATAGAGAGGTGCTAACGGTGACACATAGTCCGACCTTGCACTTAAAAGGTGCATACAATGACTAAATTTTATTATTATGCCAAGCAAATGCATAAAGCAATCATGAGCTAGTAGGGTCAGCTAGGTTGCTAATAGCGACCCTATGTCTGAACCTGCACTTGGTAAATTCGGTATGTGGATATGTTTCCACATTTTGGTATTGTGCTAAACCAGTGCCCACAAGAACAAACCAATTTAGATCAACTAGGTGCTAACACTAACCCCATGCCAGATCCTTTACTTGGAGAATGCATAGAACTTGCATTTTTGTTGTTAAAAGGTAGGAAGGACGTGGGAGGAGATGCACCATTCTGGTGGAGGCGATAGTTGAAGCCGACGTTGACATATATTTACCATTTTCAACCTCACGCCAAAAATCTTCAAAACAATGGTGAAAGTGAAACTAATGCCAAAGTTGACAGAATCAAGGAGCATGTATTTATCAATTACAGTCTCGCGCATAAAATAGCCATAGAAAATAGTCCATCTTGGAAGGTGCTACCTTTACCAAATTGAGAAGAAAAAAAATCTTGGGTTACAAATTTGTCTTCATCAAAATAACTTACTTGAAGGGTGCTCCATTATGGCTCAAACGGAAGCATCCTGTGTTACAAGCCCTTGTCCATTGTCTGAAAACTGAGCAGCAGTCAACAATAACAGGCTGCAAAATTAGCTTGTATATTATTAAATCCCAGCACCATAGGTAATGAGTTACATGCAAAAAAAAAAAAACTTGAAACAATGTGGCATCGAAGCACTACAAATAGAATATAAATTGTGCTTATACTAGAAACTCATTACAATAAAATTCCTCTTGTGGCTATGCTATACCACTATGAAGCCAAACAGTTGCTGCGGGTACGACGGATCTTAATGATGGAGCGGACCCTTCCATGTAGCTACCAACGTTAAAACCTGGACAAGCACCATGGAAGATTAAAATAGCAAACCACAGAACCGTCCATAAGGAGACAACTAATCCAACTTTTGGATGGTTGTGCCTATGGAAGATGGTCTTGATTTAGCAAATACGATAAAAGTTCCTGCATAAAATTACTACGACAGGGCAGCAGCAATCAATACTCAAAGGTGTCATTCTTTACCGTCGGATCATAATCAAAATCACTAGAACAATTAAATCCGTAGCACATTGTTTATAAAATCATAGTATATGGTTTCAAAATCATTGTATGTGAAAAGGATTTTAATACTATAATATATGGTATGGAAACTGCAAATCATGACATATAGAACCGCAATATATAATGTAAAGAAAGTAGTATACGATATAGGAAACTCTAATGCATGAACAATAACGGGAAGAGCATACCTTTACACTGGTGAGAGGAGTGAGATTTCAATTTCCTGGAGACTCTTGCCTTTGGTCTCAACTACATTCTTTGCCACAAAGAGTGCTGCCATCAAACAAAAAGATGCAAATATCGAGTACAAAATTTTGGCTCCTAACTGCTCTAGCAACCGCAAAAAGAACAGACCAACAAAGAAGTTTACAACCTGAAATTCCAAAACCAACCAGTCAACATTAGAAGCAAAAATAAATCATAAAAGTAGCTACTACTGCAATAACATGCAAATGATAATTCAGTTAAAGCAATCCATTTTTCTTGAACCCCAAAATATTAGTAAGTTCATTCAGGACAATGAAACAAAAGCTATTTATCACCTCAGTTTCTATTTTGGCTGCACAGAGTGGCCAATCGTGATTAAATCAACTTAAATATCAATCTTAGCAAGATAAGATCTAACCCCAAGGGCTAACCCAAATGGTCAGCACAAGTGTGATAAGTCTGTAGTAGGCAGGGATCGATCCCTAGAAGTTCACCACCCTGGGCATTTTCTAGACTCTCCACTTTGTGCTAGCCCACTAGATTCCTGATATACCCCCTCCTTGGTAGGGGCCGCTAATGTGGCAGTTCTATATTTTTTAGCAAGATAAGATCTATGTAGCCGGCTCCAAATAGTTTGAACTAACATGACATTATGATACAATGAATAGTTAGATTCTTGTTAAGTAATAGAAAAAATGTCTTGTATGAAAGCATCTTGACAAAAGCATTGTTTCAGTGTTACATGAAAAAAGTGAAATTTACAAATAACTTACCCAGTGAACAGACATGCACAAAGCCATAGCTTTTGCACGAATCCTACTGGGAAAAATTTCAGGTAGAAGGAGACCAGGAACTGGCCCAGCTCCCAGTGCAAATGTCAGAACAAATCTGCACCAGTCACAAATCTGAAATATGATTCTCCATAACCCTCAAAATGTGAAGAACTAACTTGTAAAAAGATTCAACTTAATTAACAAGAGGGCTTAGTGTTAATTCAGGAATCAATTACTACATGCAGAATCAAGCTGTGAGGACCAGTAAATTCAGATTATACAATAAGCTGAATCTCACATCTAAGTAAATCCATATCACAAAATAAGCCAAATTTCAGCTTCATCTAAATATTAAGACAGCCTTTGTAGTTTAAAAAAACAAAGAGCAGTCTAATACACGAAATTTCCACCAACGTAGGATCTCAAAAAAAGATGGGACCTTCGTAGTTAAAAAAAATCCAAGAAAAAAAATATATACAGTTGTGGATAACATAAGAAAAAAAATTAGCATTTGGATTACATAAAATTGATATATACATATGTACCTATATATGTATATATCCTTTTTACATATGGTCTCATGTCTCTGGCAGTCAGCCAACCAGTTATCATCCTGATGGCAAATTCAACCTTTCATGTGAAGGCCCACATATTATCTCAAGCATCAAAGAACAAGGAAAACAATCAATCTGAAATATCTTTGGCTGGCCCAGCCAACATAATATGATCCTGGTAACAAGCCAACATTTAATGCAGGTAAGCTAGCAACCACCTCATCCCACATGATAAGCATGAAAGAATGGACAACAATCAAGCTGAAATCACCAACTTCCTTGACCTAGTTTGAAATGGGGTTAGGTGCAGTGTGTGGTTTACTAGGAGTGCCCTGATGTGAAGCCATCCATTGACCATTAGTTGAGGATAAACAATCTAATAGTGTTTTGTATGCAAAAACAATCCAATATATACTGATTGTCAGCACGTTAACCTTTTCTAATATATGTTACCTATTGGCCAAAGCAAGTAGAATCATTTATATTGATTTGAAATACAACTGTACCATTTTTTAAAAAGAAAAACATGCACACCACTGAGGAATTGTTGAAAAATACCAACATGCCTGCTTTAATCCATGCTCCAAAACCAGAGTCTACTAATTTGGAATGGCTAACTGAAAATTTTTCTCGAAAAAAGGGAGTGAAATGAGGAGATATTCCTGTATACTTACAGTAGCATTCCACAAACAGAAAGGTAGACATGCCAGGAACCTTCCTGATGAAAACTTGTTGCAACAGCCTGAAGAACCATTGCTGCTGCCTGAACCAGAAGATAAATATGAAACACATGTGCCCATCTAAATGTACATGAAAAGGAATTAAAAGTATACTTCCGGTTTACCATTCCCAGAAAACTTCCTAGAAGAAGAACCCTCCTTCCTAATTTGTCCATAAGAAGCATAGCTACAATGGACCCTGGCATGAAAAGAATATAAGTCTGCTTCCATCAGAGCAGAAGAGAACTAGGTTGCAATCTTGCTTATCTAACCTGACAAGTTTGAAAATCCCACACATATGTTGGCAATATCTGAAGCCACCCCAGCACTTTTAAACACAGCAGAAGAGAAATAGAATACAGCATTGATGCCCGACAACTGTTGTAAAGCAAATAGCATTGTTCCAATAAAAACAACTGTAGCAGAAAAAGTGAATTGAAATGAAAAATATATACATTACATATAAACTAAAGCAGTGGGAATAAAGAACTGAAGATTTGAAAGATATTGATTCATGTAATGGATACCTCTAAAATGTCGCCCATAGAATAGTTCAGAATACTTAACAGTCTCCCCCTCGTCCCCTCTGTCTAACCGTGATAATTCTTCCATTGCTGATTTGACATGGTGTCCTCCCAGAAGTCTTTCAAATTCAGCTTCGGATTCACCAAATCTACCACGCTGCAACATATTTACATCCATATTGTGTACTTACAAGTTACAACATGTCAGCATGAGAATCATACTGTATTTGAAATTTCAAAACTAAATTTAAAACAGAATTCTCAAAACATAATGTTAAATGGAACTAAGTGAATCTAGTAAACAGGCATCTAGGAAGCTGTTCAATCATTTAGTGTTGAAAGGGAAAAGTGACATTCATTTGAACAAAACTTACTTTTGGAAAAAAATAAATTTTGTAAAATAATTTCAGTTCTCAGGCCACTAAGAAAGGCAAATCTTGACAGTTTATCCTCATTAAGCTAGAATTGTATTAATAGAGGGCCTAAACTGATTTATGCAAGATGAAACTTAACTGAATAATAAACCACTCCTTAAGTTACTACAACAAAATAAAATGTGAAATTAATTTGTCAGCCAAATAATTTGTGAGGCTAAATTGGAAACACTTTCCAAAGAGATCCTTGTGAAGCTTAAGAAGTTGTGTAGAAAAAAGCAGAGATAAAAAACATTGGTAAAATAGTAAACTAGTCACAAAAGAGTTCAAAAGGTAGATAACCTTATAGAGCCAATGAGGGCTTTCAGCACAGAATTGCATACTGAGAGCAAATAAAGCAGCAGGAATAGTAGATACACCAAAACACACTCGCCACCTGCAACCATAAGTTCCATTAGTGACTTATCTTTGCATACGTTAAAAAATAAGTGACCAAGAGCGCTTAAAAAGGGAGAAGCCAATGTGATGTCGGGAATAAATAGTTACCATCCTACATATTTCTTGACTGGAATGCCAATAAAGAGTGATGCTATCAATCCCAGGCATGTTGCAATCTGAATAAAACTCCCATAAGTACCTCTCACAGATGAAGGAGAAACCTGACCAGATAAGCAATTTAGGGTTAATCAGGAAAAACATAACGTAAATGAGGGTTTTTAGCAATCAGATAATCCAAAACACTCAAGTTTCTACCTCAGTGATGTAGAGGGCGGCTACAGGGGGTCCTAGACCCATCCCTGTTCCAACAAGAAACCTTCCAAGAAGCATTCCCGCTAGTCTAGTTGCTGATGCACTGCGAAAGCATGTCAAGAAACTCAAATAATTCATGCAATAACACGGGCGTGGAAAGAACCTCTGAAGAGTGCAACAAATACCACAAAATTGACAGTTCTTAATCAAATGACAAATGCAGCCAAATTCTGCAATATCGGGATACTACCTTAATGAAGCCCCAATTATCATCGGAAGGGCACTCAACTGGAAGGCCTTGCGGCGTCCAATTCCGTCAGAAATCCATCCGCTAAACAAACATCCAATCAATGCGCCGCCCAAACACATGCTCACAACAAGTCCTGAGCCAGAACAGTAACCAATACTGTCATGTAATATCTGTGACACAAATAGCACAACGGCAAATAGAGAGGAAACCACCTTCCGCTAGCGTATTCCCTGAGAACCCAAGATCCATCGAAATACTCTCGAGCGGCTCGTTCACAACCCTTGAATCCAAAAGATCCACACACAAAAAAAATTACACAACCTTTCAAATCTCTATCGATCGACACAAACAAGCAAACAACTTACATGCACAAAAACACTCACCCTAGATGGTACCCAAACAAGAAGGATGACATGGTTGCGACGCAAACGTGAGGCAAAGAATGCTTCCAGGAGGGATTGCCATAGTCTTGATCTGCCAGATCCAGCAATTTCTCTGAAAGCAAAACCTAACAACTTAATTGAAACATGCATCAA
>JBAMHZ010421953.1:0-11538 GCA_037177395.1 Alpinia galanga | reverse complement strand
GCGTCCTCGTGCACCACCTCCCACCGCATCCCAGGAATGGGTTTGGGCAAAACACGGGATTCCAAACGACGAAGTACAAAAATTTCGGAGGAATTCGTACATATAACTGACTCATTCTAGATTTCGAGGGGACATATATAATCCTCTTTTTATAAAACTTAATAAATAAAATAAAAAAATAATATAAAATAATTTCTAAAACTCCCTTAGAATCGAAGAGAATGAATGTCATAAAAGTCCCAATTTATTATGCAGATTTATATATTGATTTTTTTAAAGTCAAATGCAAATGTTATTTTTTAAAAAAATATGTTTTCGTACATTCATATTAAATAAAATTCGTTGGAATGTATAAAGTTGTCTGAAAAAAAGAGAATCAAGAGCTCTAGAGGGTGATTTGAAAAATCTATATATTAATTCAACAGTTCAAATAGATATCGCAGGCAATAGGACAGCAGTTGTTATTCATGTTTCTTACAGGCTACGGAAAGCTTATGTGAGGCTGGTTAGAGAATTGGAGAAGAAGTTCAGGGGAAGGATGCGGTTAACAAGATAGCCCTCGTAGTCGTACACACACTGAAATTCATGATCCAATAATCTTAGAGGATGTTATGTTCCTTGCTGAGATTGTCGGGAAGCGTTTAAGATATCGTTTGAATGGCTCTGAGATATAAAAATTTTCCTGGACCCAAAAGAGCGCAACAACACGGAATGCAACCTGGAGACATTTTCAGGTGTCTATCGCAAGCTCTGCGTTGATGCCATCCTCTATCACCGTCGAACTCGGGCCCATCTTGAGAGAAGCAGGGCTGCTCTGGGTTTAATCGATCCTATTCTGTATTTTTGTTTAATAAAAGATGCTTTTATCAGTTAGATTTATATAAACTAAGCGCATGCCTCTTCATCAGCACATTGAATCAGAATTGAACCGCTTAGAGATTTTAGTTCGAACTGCTTTGATAGATTCATCCACTGGGAACATTATGACCATCTTATACTGTCAATTTCTCTCTGCTTTGGCACACGAGAACACAGAACTTAACTAATTAATTCTCCCAGAAAAAAGCCAGTCCTTCTCCTTCAGATGTATGCATAAACACAGCTATCGAAGCCTGCAGCAGACATGATTCAGAGCAAGTTAGGAGACAAAACCATGGCGTTCGTCAATTTAATACTTCAAAAAGCGACTCGACTCACTGGGGTCAGTCGTCGTCACCAGCCCGGAGTCGTTGAAGAAGCAGTTCCAGTAGTGCCTGCCGGCGGTCTGGTAGTAGAGGTTCATGGCGACGGAGGCGTGGGAGATGAGATTGTCCGGGCGAGCGCAAGCGCAGCCGATCCGCAGCACGCTGCAGTCCACGTGCAGCTGCGAGCAGGCGTAGTTCAAGTTCGCCATCAGCGTTGCAGCGTCCGACGAAGGCTTCGCGACGCACCAGGTTTTCTGCGAACAAAAACAATTGTAGAAACTTCTGCTTTAATTATATGCACATTAGGGATCAATCAATCAAAACCCTCTTTTTCATACTACGGAAGAAGAGAAAGACTGTTTACGTCTGCTTCCGCCTGCACGAGATTCGTAGCTCCTGCAATGGAGTAAATGCATAAGTGATCTGAGAAAAAGAGAAAGATGTTAAATGAGTGATTTTGGATTACCATAGAAGAGAGAAAGGAGTAACAAGGTAGAACAGAGAGATGAGAAGAAGATCTCCGCTCCGAGCGAATTGCTCGCCATTCCTAGCGAGTATGTTAGGGCGTGGAGTGGGAATTAAATGGAAGAGGAAGAAGGTATATTAGGTGAAATAGCTCAATTAAGGTTGTAATTATAATATAAAAACGGTTTATTGTTAATTATTATTAGTTATTAGGCGAAACTGATATTGAAGTTAATTTAGGCCACAAATTAATTCAAGAAACTGAATTGCATATTTTAGTATTTAATTTAATTCTTACGAGAAGACAGAAAAATTTGAGAGTCAATCAGTAGTTAAGAACCTCTGTAAAGAAGAAAGAGGCACGATTTTGATTTACGGGATGTGAGTTTTCAATAATGATAAAACCGGACGTAAGCTCTTTCTTTTACTTTTGGAACTGGCAGCATAATGTCCTGTCTGGTTAGCTAAATTACGTAGTTTGTAAATATTTTGTTGTTGTTGTTGTTTGGAATAAACTCATCAAATTTCAATATTTTGAACCCGATTATCAATTGACTCTAGTAAGAACTAAAACTTTAGCGAAAGTTACTTGATCCTTGCAAGATTTCAGGGTACGAGATGCATCCCTTTCAGTTTGTTTTGTTTGTTTCAAGATTCATTTGTTTTAATTAGTTTTGAGGAAATATCACTTTGCACAATACGCTAGCTTTTGCAACATGCCTCTTTAACAACAATTATTCTATATACGAGAATGCTCGTTAAACAATGATTATTTGTTATACTGAATGCCCCTAAATAATGATTATTTGATAGGATAGCTTGGCCCTTAAACAACTATTTGATACAACCGGTGACATTAAATTATAACAACAATCTTCAAATTACCTTATTTTATTTTTTCCTACCAATCCAAAAAAATATAGTCCATAAAAGGTGGAGGGCAGTTTTATTTAGTTTACAGAAAATGGATATTATTTTCATCTCGTGCTCCTCAATCATTTTCTTACATCAACCATGAATAATATTTTTGTCTAAACACTATTCTTGAGACATCAAGTTCTACAGTAGGGAACCATGCCTATCTTGTAAGGAGACAAAAAAAAAAGGGCTGATACCAGAAGGAAATTACAGGAAAAAGATTACATATTGTACAGAAATAAACATTTACAACCACACAACGAGAAAAGAATTGATCAACTGACTTATGAACACTGTACAGATTAGTAAGTTCTCTACAAGAAAATGCCTAATAAATCTTTCATGCATTACCACGCTAAAACACTCTGAAAACGGTGTGTAATTACTTACCGTCAGGAGAGAACAGAGTGCATCAATCCTAAAATAGCTGATAGGATCGAGCTCTGGTACTTAAATATAAATTTGAGGAAACCAAAGCTAGGTCATAATCTTCTCCCAGCATTGGCATGACGCTGGTTACGGAAGTAGCTTAGAAGAGCCTGAGTCTGGAAATAAGAAAAAAGAAGGAACATCAAATGTTAACGCAATTTTCTTGAGCACATCAAACACCCACCAGTAGGCCAAAATAGATTCTGTTAAAAACTAAAACCTTCTTATGTGCAACCAATTAAACCGCCTGTTATAAGGCAAACCTATCTTGTTCTTAGCAACAGTTAGCAATCGCCAATGGACCATGCCTATCCTAAATGCTGAGGATACAGGACCCATGATGTTACACTGAGACAACATTAATGAGCGTCTATTGACCTTAAAACTTTGTGTTCAACATCTAAAACTTGAAGAATTGAAGCATGAATGAAATACATGGCCAAATATATATATATAACAATAAAAATTTCAAACAGTTAAAGAAATTCAAAGGCATATGAAGGGACGGGCAGGTAAAAGATTCAGTAAACATATAAGTAAAATTTGTATTCATTATCTTTGTCCACAAGAATATATACACTTAAACCTACACCCGAGTATGGATCTTTGATTTAAAAGTTATGACCAAGCTCTGTAGTCCAAGTAAACAAGAAAGATCTTGGTTAACAATCCATAATAACTTCTTCTGTAACACAAATAACAAGACAAGAATGCTGCTAACAGGATCATATAAGTGCAATCATAGGAGGAAGAAAATTGAATAGCAATACCTTTTCTTTAGCTCGTGGTGTTCCAGACTGTGACAATGCTACCAATGGGGGCACAGCACCTTCTTGAAGAACTTGACTACAAAATCTACCACTATTAGTACATAGCTGAAGTAAAGCTGCAGCAGCATTTTCTTTTCCTCGTGCAGAGCCCAATTCAACTACCTCCACAAGTACCGGGATGCCATTAGCTTGACCAATTGCAGTTCTACCTTCCGGTATAGTTGCAAGGTTTGCTAAAACAGCCACAGCCTTGTCAACCATACCAGCTGCTGGGTCCATCAGCTCGACTAAGTGTCTCACTGCTCCAGCTTGTACAATTCGTGACTTATTCTCATGAAAGATTGACAGATTAAATAATGCTGTTGCTGCATCTTTCTTTCCTCGAGGAGTCCCATTTGCTAATAAATCTACTAACGGTTTGATAGCACCTGAGCGACCAATCTTAACTTTATTCTCTTCAATCACTGACAGGCTAAATAATGTTGCAGCTGAGTTTTCTTTTGCTTCAGAGTTGCCAGTTTCGAGCACATAAATCAAAGGATCTATGGCGTTAGCATTTGCAATGGCAATCTTATTGTTGTCATTAATTGACAAGTTTAAGAGGGCAGTGACAGCATTTTCCTGAGTCTTGAAATCTGTCGAATGAAGCAGCCCAACCAATAGGCTAATAGCTCCACAATTTGCAATAACAACCCTATTTTCCATGTTATGCTTAGCAAGAAGACGAATCTCCTCTGTGGCAGTTCTCAGTGTATCTACAGCATCGCTTTTCAAATCTTCAATTAGCTTACAAACCTCAGACTCAACGTCAGATAAATCAGACCTGGATTCCATGATTATGATCCGAGGGACAGATGGTCGTCTCCAGATATTATGATTTCTAGGACGAACCTCATCCAATGGTGGCGCAAACTCGGGTTCTCTTTGAGAAGAGGAGGATATAGCATTCTGTGCAATTTCACCAGAAGCATCACTGTTATAATGTGTCAAATCACTGGAAACCCGTGAGAGCTGCTCAGCATTCCCAGGTCTTTGAACATTCTCTCTTGAAACAGCATTGGGAGCAGATTCAGTCCGCTTATGACATGGAGATCGCTCATCATCTGTTGAGGGTTCTGAATCTTGTCTTGACTGGTAGGTACTTTGGCCACCAGAAATTATATTCCTTTGTTCCAAGCTAGGTTCTTTGTTTCTCGCAGTACAAACTAAGGATAAATTTGAAATGCTTGGATCAGATCCATTCACAATTTGCACAGGTGATGAATCAGAGCCCAGATGAAGTGAAGTTGCATGGTAGACTCCATTAGAGGAATATGCGTCCCTTTCTGAGGTAATCACTTTCCCATGTTCTGGAGATCTTTGATGGTTTATCTTAGCATAACTTCCAGAGTGAGGAAGAATAAATTCAGGAACACTTGCTTCGGTGGGTTTAAGAGAGACGGAAGGAATATTCAAACCCATGGACTTCACAGGATCAGGCAGTTTGATGTCGTTTAATTCACACCAATTTGCAATTAATGCCTTCACAGTATAGTTTGGAATCAAGTTAGTGTGTCCAAGTGTTTGATGGGTCCTTGGACAGACATTGAAACCATCATCAAGCCATTTCCTGATAAAAGCTCGCTCATATGTTTGTCCAGAAGCCACAATAACTGGATCAGACATCAATTCCAAAGAAAGTGGACAGCAGAAGTCAGTGGGAATAGGCACACCATTAATACTATGCAACTGCTTAACTTGAAGATGGCAGTCATGCATATATGCGACAAGAGCAACAATGTGATCAATCTTCTCTACTTCTTCCTGGGCCTCACTGCAGCTAATCTCTGCTCTGAGCTTCTCAAGTGCAATAACCTCCATAAGCAAATTTTGATTAGACGACAAGTTCAGAAAGTTAGAAATCTTATCCAAATCTTCAGGTCTAGACCTATTATTTTCTTTTTGATCCATAATGGCCTTTTCAATGACAGCTGATATCTTTAACTCATTTGTGTACTGAGTTTCCTGTGCACAGAGATAAAGGAAAAGTTACCACGTTGACTCATAGCAAAAAGGCACAGAATATTCTATATAGCTTAACACATTGATTGAATTTGAAAAGCAACATCACACATATTCATTTACCTCAATGCACTTTAGCATGGTACTGTCTATTGGACTTGGAAGCAGAGGAGTCACCAGTTCACTTATTTTAAGTGTAGATGAAGATATCTTGATAACAAGTGTTTCTATCTGCAAAACCTACAAAAAGGCAATTCAAAGAGCATGTTGTAACTACAACAGATGTAAAACAGATTGCATCTTATGTTGACAACTTTTAATAAGATTTAACAAACAAGCATTATTCATCTAGAAAAAATTGAATTACACAACAAATATACAACTGGATTAGCAGCTTAAATGTAAATAAACAACTATAACTCAAGTATATTATCAATTATGACAAATATACAACCTTTATCGCTCTTGCAACAGAAACAAAATCAAGTACAAACATGTTTTTTTTCCTCCTAACTCTCTTTTGTTCTCAGTGGGCAGATGCCCTTCCTTGATCATTTAGTAAAAATACACTCAAATGAAGCATACACAGACAAAATAGGAAAGAAGTAGATACAAAATATAGAAGCAGATGAAAGTAAAGAGAAATGAAGACAAATTAGGGGTAGCTTAGGTATGATAAAAATTTGATACAATAAGATAAGGTAATGGTGAACTCAGGATATAAATTACAAACGGGTAAATTGGTGAGTTACATTGTGCATGAACAATGCCCAGAATTTCTCAAAACAAATAGGGCTAAAAATGGTATACCTTTGTCTCCTGGTATTTTTACAATATATAACTATACGTGCAGTGTGTGAACAGATCTGATACAGGATTAGACTGGCAACATTGTATGGTTCTACTTTAATTGCCAGCATGATGAACCAATATGATCAATGACTTGGTACAACCCATCAAATGTGGATGTGAGGTTTCCACTTTCAGGATTTTTGCATGTGTAACCTTGGTTGATTGATCTTGGACCTGGGTCCAATTATGTATAGGCTCAGACTAGAAATACGGAAAAACTTAAATCAACCTGCTTTAACCCTCAGCTAGAGAAATTAGTGTAATCCAGATTCTGATCTCATGTTACTAGATCATGTTTAATATTGTCAAACCTAGTTGCCATAAAATAAATTAAACAGAACAATAAACATGACATAGTTTGTAAGTTTGAGTATGAGATATTAAAAAAAAACTAGGGTACAAATTTAAAATGCAGTAAACATGTAGTAGATGCAATTAACTCTTAGTAAATCTAGGCTATAATTTGAAAATTTTAACAAATCTATCATATCCTTTTATTTACAACAGACCTGCCGCTGTCCTTTTTTTTAAGACCTGCCGCTGCTAAAATTTTCATTTCACCTATGTTTATTAGAGAATATGGCATCCTAAATGAAATTAGTTAAATGCAATTAAGTATACATATTTTCATAATTTTAGGTAGACAAAATAATAATAATAGTAATAAGAGTACTAGTAATAATAATAATTATAAAAATAGTAATAATAATAGCACCAATAATAGTAGTAGTAATAATAATAATAGTAGTAATAGTAATAATAATAAAGCAAAATCCAAAAATAGCTTAGAATAAAATAATTAAAACTTTTTATGATAAAGATTTGACTTTATGCTCAGTTAAGATATGTTGACATAAAATTTTAGTAAGTTTATTAGAAATAAGAACCATAGGCGGGGCACATGGGGATAGCTGCATAATATGATGATTGCAAATGCATTAGGTCCTTGTTAAAGAATGTGTTAAGAAATAAATTCTTGATCAACAAGTAACTCTTCTTGTTTTAATAACCATTACTTTGCACCCTCTCATCTTCACACCGACGGGATCTAGTTCCTAATCTTTTGTCATTTCTTAGATATGCATTGGATTGGATATAAGTTAATTCATTAATTTTCTCATATACAGTCCATTCACATAGATAACTTGTAAGTGAATTCATTTATCCCTTCATGTCAAGTCCATTCCCACTGACACTAAGCATTCAGAAGTAAACACTAATAGTATACTAAATGATGTGAGACAAGCATATACTTACAAAGTTGATTTTACTGATCATTGAATGCCAGCTTTCAAGTAGGTCCCCAGCTTCAATGACTGCAACATCTAGCTCTTTCAACATATTGACTAGTTGCTCATCCAAAGATATCTCAGAAGCAGCAATTTCATAACACAGTGGTTTAAAATGCTCAAGGATCTGATCAATTGTTTTACAGTATCTTTGAACTGTATCATGTTTTACATTGTTGCTAGCAGATATAAGATGAAACTTTTTGAAACTTTCGAGCAGTTCCGCTAGCAATGATGTCCCCATTGTACCTAGTAAAAGCAAGAAGATAAGCATATTCAACAGCGTTCACAACAGAAGTTGTACCTTTAGCATGTTTCAAACTAAGCAAGATAAGTAATTCTTCAAATATTTGACTTGTAGGACTAACTATGATCCTTCCCTGATAGGAAAAATAAAACAGCTTACTGAGAAACTGCTGTAAAAAAACACTAGAATGACCGTCTTGCACATGACCATTAGATTTATGGTACAAAGAATAATGGGATCACCAGAATAAGAGATTTGCTTTATTCTGACATGTTGCATGAAAGTAAGGTGGTGCATTGTACAGCTGATTCAACGCAATACCTACAGGACAAAATCCCTAGCAAAAGGGCAGCCTGGTGCACAAAGTTCCCTAGCAGCAAGGACAAAATAAAAATAATGATGTAAACAGTATTGAGTTCAACATCAACTAGCCATAAAACTGATGTTAATACATGCTTCTCATAGGACAATCACTCAACATATGTAGCACCTAAGACATATGAAGACATTGTCTGCCACTAAATAAATAGTCAAGATACAGTCTACCCAACCCCAAAAATAACACTGTCAAAGTCCAGGAGTTCAAGGTGCTGTGGCCTAGGTGATTAGCTTTTCAACAAAACCTAAAGGAGTATTTCTCATTTGAGATAGGGTAAACATGAATGATTGCATTTAAAATTTCTATTCCACCAGATGTTTCTTGCAATGAAATCATTGTCAGCCACCTCAGACAATAAGGTACCACCCCACGAACAGCCACCTCCTTAATCCTTGCAAAAAAAAAAAAAAAAAAAAAACAAGCTTCTTCAGAAAAAATGACCCTTTATCCTCAATACAACCAAATCCATCCAATGTTTTCTAGATTCATTGCTCTTCTTGAACAGAGAACTTCTCTATCAAATCAGCAAAGACTAAGTTGCTTCAACTGCTCGAGTATATTACCTCCAGAAGTCGCCAAAAGTTAACACAGAGAAAATCTACTCATGCAATGAATATCAAATAGAGCATAAAAATGGATTGTATTAGTCAGCTTTATGAATATCATTTTCACTTCTCATGTTGCAGATGATTAGAAGACCAAGAACTTCAAGCAAGAATTATGACATCTTATGGAGCATGTGACTATTCTGGAATAATCTACCCATGCAATGGTCAATAAGGTCCACACCAGAGAAAATCATAGCAAGATATATCATGAGTGGAATGACCAGAAAAGTCCTTCAATTTCAGTACTTGAAATGAGGAAGGTTCTACTCAAGAAATTACTATTGCAGTGGCCAATATTGGCATTTGTGCTCAAGTTAATAATACATTAACTACCTAGAGGACAACCAGAATTGGATCTATCAACCAAGGCATTTTTCTGCAAACATCAGAAAGGGCAAGTTTCAAAAGCAATGATGATGAATGATATTGTGCTATTTGCAGAAAGCCACAAGCAACTGGACCATGTTTTAGCCTTAATTTCTTAGTTTTCTCACTAAACTGGACCGTGACAATTAGTGAAGTGTTTAAGGAAAAAAATTGTCCAGAAACTGGGCTGAAATCACATCAGAGCATGAAGCTACCACTCGACCAGCTACATATGCAGCTGAGCCGTATATGCTTTTTTATTTCCTTTTTTTTTTTTTGGGCTACAAGTTTGTACGGAAAATTCATTATCAGTTCTCATATTAGTCTTCTTTTTCGCCAAAGTGTAAGAATGTCCGAATCAATTAGTAAAAAAATATAAAATAGATTTTCATAACCGATCTCTGCTTTATTATTCAATGCCAACAATGACAACAATACCTTTCTCAAAAGCGATCCAAGTGCTACATGGCACGACTAAAGAACATCGTGCCGAACTCTATCGTGATCACAACTAGGGCAAACACTTCAAAATTTTCAAAATCACAACAAATACATCTCTCCGATGCTTAAATAAAACCAAATTCTCATAATATGTAGATAGAACCACAAATCTAGTGATTTACAGAGGATAACTTCTTTAAAGAACAACCAAAACCAATTATTACCAAAATCCAAGCACGCGCTGTTAAGCGATCATAACGCAGAATCAACCCCGCCGCTCCTCAAAGAGAAAGACGGCGAACGACGGAAAAAGCTGCGGGCAAATCCGATAAGCAAGGGAGGGAGAAGAAAAAAATAAAGAAAGGGGAAGAGAGGAGAGAAAGATCTGAACAGATCGGCCCTCCGTAGCGAGTCGGAGGAACGAGAGGAGAGGGAAAGGGGGGGAAAAGGAGCGAAGAGGGACTCACCACCGCAGTCGAGGACAGCAGAGAAGGGGGAAGGGGGAAGGGGGAAGGGGAAGGGAGCGGGACGCGGTAGGTTGTCCTTGTCGTCACGGTGGCTTTGGAGCGCCTGGAAATCAATTCGCGGACCGAGTTCGTAACTGGATTCGCGACCCACGTTGTGGTCGAACTGGTTGACCGTAACAAGAAAAAGGAAAGATTCAAAGGAAACGTTGCGGCATTCGTTAATTTGCAAGTATGATTTACTACTATCGGCGATGCATACCGTATAAATCATATTCTAGAAGCATCCATTTCAGCAACGCGGACAGATGGCCGCGATATGTATTTCCTCTTTATCGAATCCGGACGCCATAAAAATAATTATTTACTCTTTCCTACTTACGCAGTCACAACAATTCTTTTGCTTTATTTTATAAATCATCTAAATAAAAGATTAAAAGTGTGGCATCGAGTTTTATCAAAATATAAGATAATAGCGTCGATAATGACAATATATTTATAATATGTATATTCATTAATTATATATACAAATATAAACGGCACAAGAGCAAATTCAAAACTATAAATGCATGTGATGTGTGCTTATAAAAGAACAATCATGATTAATTTAATTTCATGGACCACTCTAGAAAAAGAGAAAGAAATTCCATTCAACTGTTAAATCTGCCCCAATAATTTTAACCATTATAAATTGAATCCATTAATTATAAAGAAAAAAAAAGGGGAAAATGTGGGGAAGGTTGAGCCTTGAAATGGAGTTTGATGTAAGTTTTTTTATGACAAAAATCTCACTCATTAACTTGATTTGACTTGAGTTTCAGAAATATACATGTTTGTTTCTTAATTTAAGATAATTATCTATATTTAATGCATGCATTTAATATCTTTTAAATGGTACAACTAATGTGCATCCTTTTTAATTTAAATTTTCGTCGATTATATATATCACCTTCTTCATCATATATGATTCGATAAATATATATATAGAGTTCTGTTAGTCTGCGCGTCCATTTCCTATACGCACATGAGCGTCGCCGCGTGCCACCGTCGTTGTCACCGGAATTCGTCGTCGTCGAAAGCAAATTATAACCCAACAGGACCGGTAAACCCTAAGGGGTCGGCGTC
>JBAMHZ010421903.1:0-11541 GCA_037177395.1 Alpinia galanga | reverse complement strand
CATCTATTAATTTCTGTAGAACTCAGTAAGCTACTAGAATCAGCTCATCATGCATCTCTTCACCAAACATTAGCACTGTTGGTGCAGGAAACACCATATGATCGAACCTGAATTTTGATGCTGGCAAAGATTTAAAGTTAAATCTTGTTGTTGTGATATGATAGCTTGATTAAGTGTGCAGGTAGCTCAACCAGGTGGAAGCCCTAATAGGTCAACTAGACTGGATACTAGACGACAGTGAAAAACTTTGCAGATCAAGGATCGGACACCAAATAAAAAGTTCAGATTGGTCAGTAGGATTGGACATCTAGCATGTGGATTCGATGGGTCAACGAGGATCGAATATCGAAGAAAACCCTGGCAAATCAAGTTATCAGATGCTGAGCAAAAAGTCCAAACAAGTATGGAGGACCAGATGTTTGGCAAAAAGTAAGCAAGGTAAGTTCTTTGAGTGGAGAGGTTTTGAAAAGAAGAATAAGCCTCGTTATGGGGACAACATTAAACGTCGATCCGACTAAGGGTTTCATTTGGATGCGAAAGTCAAGATCAAACGGTTAGGACTTAGTAATATGAATCTGAAGAATCCAGGTGAATGAACTAGTTCCAGATTCAGAGGAAGTCCAAATCCAATCCAAGTTCCACATCATTTCTAGTCCACCGAAATTGATCAGGGCGATCGATATATGGGATAAGGCACGACTGAATCGGACGGATTGACTTTAGACTGAACACATCAGCTCCTGAGCACCCAAAAGGGATCCAGGCGACCAAAACTGGATAAAGTCCAATTGACTCAAATTGGATAAGACCGAAGAAGGCTTCGAGCTACCAGATTTGCTCTATGAAAGTGAGCTTGAAAAGAAACTTCAGATCATCAATTGAAGTAATTATATATCTTCTACTCTGGTTCTGTGCTAAGATCTCAACATTGCGATGGTATGCCACTTCAACAACGAGCTTCACTTCAATCAACCTTCATGTCGGTATAAGTTTCATTATTTCATTTGTATATTTCATACTTTAACTCCTAAGGGTAGTAAGCTTGATTAATGCACTCTATTTTTGTAAAAGAATCGAGTCATTTTTTCTTCTGAGAAAGAGATTACCAGTAAATTGTCTATTCGAAGCAATCATGGATTACAGACCTTGAACTAGCAGTCATTAACTGTGGAACAAGTAAAAACAACTTGTCTCTCTGTGTCTGTATTATACAAATAAGCAACGAGCGTTATTCACCCTCCCCCCCCCCCTTCCTCCTCTAGTGCTTTCTTTTGATCCAACAATTGGTATCAGAACAAGAATGCTCGGAATCGATGCAACCACCATTCTAGCAAATTTTTTTCTGCTTATTTTCGTATTTCTTTCTTCTCCCGCACTATTAATCCAAGACCAAGTCTTGGTACATTAATTTTTTATTTTTCTTCGCTATAGCACAATTCTACCCCCTTTCTTTTCTGACGAAGACTCATGTGAAGATGTGGATCATGATCCAAATAGGAGAGCCATTGAGGTGCAACAAATGGACCGCTAACCTCAAAAGGCAGATTAAGGCTGACGCCAAGGCAACTCAAATCCTCCAATGTGGCTTATCCAAAGAAAAGCTCAACCGAGTTGATCCCTTCATCGGTGCAAAGGACCTCTGGGACAAGCTGATCGAGCTCCACGAAGAAACATCCAATACGAAGATATGTAAATGAGATTTGTATTTAAATAAATTATATAACATCAAAATGCAAGACGGAGAATTGTCAAGTCAATTACACGCCTGGATGAAAGATCTCCTCAACGAGTTGCAATCAATCAAACAACAAGTGGAGAACCGCAACGTGATAAGGTACGCATTAAAAGCATTCCCGAGAAATACTTTATAGGCATCAATGGTAGATGCTTATATAACATTTTGAGGAATCTTTTAAAGATTAATTAGACATTATTTTCTGAATTTGAATGACATGAGCACACTAACTCGAGCTAAGCTAAGAAAGGTGTGGCTTTGATTGCAAGTCAAATCAAGAATAAAGAGACTAAACCCAAATCAAGACTTGAACCTTAATCCGAAGAATCAAAGTCCGATCTAGACGATGATGAGATGACCTTCAAACTAGTCAATCTAGTTCAGAAGTTATTCAAGAAAAAGAAGGGGTTCACGAAACGCGAGATCAAGAAGGTGATCCAGTCAAAAGACAAGCAATTAGGTCCAACTCGAACCACAAAGCTCAAGCCAGAAGTGATGTGCTACGAGTGTAATCAAAAGGCACACTACAAGGCTGTGTGTCCAAATCTAAAAAGAACCAAGAAGCAACTCATAAAGAAAACGCTCAAAGCAACGTGAGACGAGTCGTCATCGAATGAAATGAAAGAGAAGGAATAAGCTCAAGCAAGCTACATTATATTAATGGTGAAAGAACAAATGGCCGAGTCTAAATCCAAGTCCAAGGCCGAGTCACAGATTCGTATCTAGTTTAGACAATCCAAAAAATAAGGTAAATTCCCCTTTAGTTGAAAAATTGTATTCTATAATTTCATGCTTAACTAGAAAACTAGTTAAATCTAATGTCTGGATCAAGTCACTTCTTAAGAAGATAAAAGTCCTCAAGGAGAAGACTAATCCTAGTTCTTCAATTGACCAACTTCAGGAAAGAACCTCGACTCAAGTTCAAAAACTTGAGGAAGAGAATTGTTTTCTAAAAAGTCAAGCTCAAGAACTTAAAGGATCATTGGAAAGATTCACCTTGGACTCCAAGTATTTAGATATAACATTTGGGTCTCAACGAGCCATTTATAATAGATCTGGACTTGAATTTAAGACTAAGACCACAAATAAATCGTATATGTCATTAGTTAATAGAAATACTAGAAAACGAATCCAAGCATGAGTCCTAAAATCAAGTTTAATTAATCAAGTAGGATCAAATAAGTATTGAATTCTCAAGGATTAAATTCATCATTGGGATAGACTGTATCGAAGCCATGATCCAAAAGAAGTCAATACAAAAATTATTTTCTCTATTAGATAAAAATTGTATGCTCTTTTTCTTAATTCTTATGTATGTTAGCTTAATTTTCTTGCTTAACTTAGAACGATTAGATAGAACAAAGGATTAATTGATGCGGTGAGATGATAATATGTTAGAAAAACTTAGTCTAAGTGTATCCGGGTTGGATAAAGAATATCCAACTTGATGCACTCAGCTAAGTAAAACTAGCTGAAGTTACTTTACCACATCCTAAACTAGTTACACTATATTTTTCATTAAAATGATTATGTGCATAATTTTTGGAGCTGATTTTGTTTAAGGAAGTGGTCCTTAATTCGACTAAGAAGGCCCCTGTGCCTCACCACGATCTGAAAGTTAACTTTAGAAATGTTCACTTAATTGACTAAAGGTTAAACTTAAATCTAATCAAGGTCAAGTAATCTTCAAAATTCAAATTAATTTTAATCAAGTAAAATTGAGAACCGTCTCACAAAACCTACAAGAATAACTTGATTAATAATTTAGAATGAGTGAGATGGAAATTAGGATAAAATCTATTAACTCTTTAAATTCCTAATATAAGTCGGATCCAAACCAAATATATTATGGGTAGGAACACAGATTTGGACCAATAGATGTTTGACAATGAGTGCTCGAGACACATGATCGGAGATCAAATTTATGATGTTGAAACTTAAGAATCTAGGATTGGTAGCATTCGAAAATAATGATAAACTTAAGATAATCGAAATAGCTGACATTGAAATAAAGTCTAATTTTATTATACATAAAGTTTGATTAGTTGAAAACTTTGAATCTAATCTATTTAGTATTAGCTAATTATGTGATACTAATTATGTAATATCATTTTTACCTTCTAAATGTTTAATTAAAAATATTAATTGTTCTAAAATAACACTTAAAAGAATTAGAAAAAATAATATTTATAAAATTAATTTACTAAATTCCTCACTCAAGTGCCTTTTAACACAGCATGAGGAAATGTGATTGTGACATAGGAGATTAGGTCACACCCACCTAATACTCATTTCAAAAATAAATTAAATAGATTAATTAGAGACCTACCTAAATTAAGAAATTTAGAAAATAAAATTTGTAATGTTTGCCAATAAAGAAAACAAATTAAGTCCTCACACAAATTAACCTAAATTGACTCATTCAGTACTTGAACTTCTACAACACTTAGACCTATTCAATTCACATATAGGGCTAAATCACTAAGCAGAAACTAATACTGCTTAGTAATAATCAATGACTACACAAGGTTTACTTGGATAAAATTTTTAAAACGTAAATATGAAACATTTGAACAATTTAGTAATTTATGTAAATTATAAAAAATGAAAAAGATATAAGAATTAAAAAAATTAGAATTGATCATGAAGGAGAATTTGAAAACTATAAGTTCACTAAATTTTATATAGACAATAGATACCATCATGAATTCTCATGTTCTAAAACTCTCCAACAAAATGGTTTAGTTGAAAGGAAAAAATAGAACACTACAAGAAATAGTTAAAACTAAGTTAAATGAATATTACCTAATCGATTTTGGGCTGAAGTAATAAATACAGTGTATTATATTTTAAAATACTTAACTTAAAATATTTTAGGATGTTTGGATACAAAGTACACATTCTAAACACAAAAAATTATTTAGAAAATTTTACACCAAAATCAATAAGTAATATTTTTTCTATGATACTCAACAATTAGTAGAGCCTATATAACATATAATAAAAGTACCTTAAAAGTTAAAGAAATAACTAACATTATATTTGACGAAGATAATGACTTTAATAAACTTAATAAACCCGAGTCAAATATTGAACCAAATAGTGAGAACTTAGATGATAATGAACCTGGACTTGAATTAAACTCAAATAAACAAGAAGAACCAAATACTAACATAAAAACACTTAGGTAAGATCCGATCATCCAATGGACCAAATTTTGGGTGACCTAAACCTAGGAGTTCGAACACAATCTTATAGAAACCTAAGTCAAATTGCACTAATATCTAAGATTTAACCTAAAACTATAGAAGAAGCTCTTTTTAATCCTGATTAGATCATAACAATGCAAGAAGACCTAACTCAATTCAAAAGAAACTAAGCTTAGGACTCAGTACCTTGCTAAAGATAAATCTATTATTTATACTAAATGAGTCTTTTGAAATAAATTTGACGATAAGGGTGAAATTATTAGAAACAATGTCTAACTAGTAGCAAAGATATTTAATCAAGCAGAAGACTTAGATTATAATGAAACCTATGCACTTGTAGCTAGACTTGAGTCCATTAGAATATTACTAGTCTATGCTACACAAAAAGGATTCAAACTATATCAAATAGATTCAAATTTGTATTTCTTAATGGTTTCATAAAAGAAAAAGTTTATGTAAGTTAACCACTACGATTTAAAGACGTAGAACACTCAAATCGTGTATTTAAACTAAAGAGAGTTTTATATGGTCTAAAACAAGCACCTAAGATTTGGTATAATATATTATCAACTTACTGTCTAAAGGATTTAAACAAGGATAAATCGACCTAACCCTATTTGTCAAGACTCTTAAAAAAATATTTTTATAGTCCAAATCTATGTAGATAACATAATTTTTGTTCAACCAATACAAAATTCTTAAATGAATTTATAATCTTAATAGAAAATGAGTTTGAAATGAGTCTTGTAGAAGAATTAATATTCATTTTAGGTTTACAAATAAATTAAACAAAAGATAGAAATTATATGTTTCAAACTAAGTATGCTAGGGAATTAATTAAGAAATTCAGTATAGAGAATGCTAAAGAAATTAATACACCTATGGTAATAATGTAAAAATTGATAATGGCTCAAAAGGAGAATCAATTGACTTAAAATATTATAGGAGTGCGATAGGTAGTCTTTTATACTGAACTGTAAGTCAATCTGACATTCTTTTTGCAGTTGGTATATGTGCAACATATCAATCTTGTATCAAAGAATCACTGAATTTTTAGGTATATTAAAGGTACCCTAAATGTAGGAATTTAGTACCCTAAGATAAATAACTTTGATTTAGTAGGATACTCTGATTCAAACTATGTTGGCTATAAACTAGATAGAAAAATACAAGTGATAGTTGTCAACTTTTAGATTAAGGTCTAGTCAACTGGTGTAGCAGCAACATTATGCTGCATTATCCACTACTAAAATAGAGTATAAAGCAATGAGGGAATGTGTAGCTCAACTACTATGAATGATGCACATATTAAAAGATTTTCAATTGAATTATAAAAATACTAAAGTATTAATTGACAATAAAAGCTCAATTAAATTAACTAAAAATCCTATCACATCACTTAAGAACTAAGCATATAGAGGTAAAATACTACTTTATTAGGGATCATATAGCTGGAGGTGACATTATACTTGATTATGCTTGAGTTTAAGTCACGCCTAGCAAATATTTTTACTAAACCCTTACTAGAAGCTAAGTTTAACACACTCAGAAGACAATTAGAAATGTGCTTAGTAAAATAGAACATTATTTTTACTTGCACAATTTATATATTATTTATTTATTTGCAATTTATTTATTTGCAAAATGTATCTAGCCTAGGTTTTACCTTAAAAATAATACACCTATAGATTTAAAGAGTCATTGCATCTCACAATATTTAAGTTTAACTTGATTGCGTACTGAGTCATGTAAATGGACGTAAGATGTTAGAACTTCACTCTTGATTCCAAATGTAAACTTAGTGCATCAACATAAATCAAGGAGTATAAATACAAATTGATCACTTTAGTGACTAACTTCTACCCTTCTACATAGATTTGATGATCATTCAATATCATTTGAATCAAGTAAACAAAAATTAGATATTTCTTTAAGGACACTTTCTTAGATGATTTATTTTCAAATATTATTTTCTAAAGTTAGTTAAAAACTCAAAATGGATGCATGTTTGGATTCTAAGGACTCACTCAACCTTGATTAAAAGTTTAGCTTGTACACGTTAACTTGTTGAGTATTAAATGTTGCATACTAAGTGTTAATTACATGCTTTAATTTGTTTTATTACATGTTTTAACTATTTCATTAAAGTTGAAAACATGGGGGAAAAAATTTTAGAATAACTTATCACCCTGGACTTAAAATATTTTTCAAAAGTTTATTTTAAGTACTTGAAAAAATGTCTTAATGAAAATTATTTTGAAGATACTTAGTTTTTAAAAACATGTTGAAAACACTGCATGCATCATGTTTTTTCAAAAATTGTTTCCACATACATAAATTTTCTATCCTTGGAAATAAAGTTTTAAAAAACACTTTCAAAAATTATTATTGTTATAATCTCCAAATGTTTTAAAGATAACAATAGAAAATTTTGAGGTTAACTTTTTTTTTCAAAGGAGAAATATGAGGAAAAAAAAGTTGAACCCTGCTTTTTTTTATCTATGGCAAAGGGAGAGTTGGGTTAAAAGTTCAGGCAAAAATTTTTTAGTGTTAAACAATTTTAAATATTTTCAAAACCTTCAGGATATTAAATTCCGGGGGAGAGTTTAAATTGAGGAGGAGCTTTTGAAATGCTATTAAAAATCTAAATGCTTTTAAAAACCTAAAACTTATAAACTTAAAGCTTAATTTCTATGCTTAATTTCCTTAACTTTGAACCAAATTATCATGAATAAAAAAGAGAGAGATTGTTAATGCAAGAAACACCGTATGATCAAATTTGAATTTCGATGTTGGTACGATGACTTAGGTTAAGTGTGCAGATAACTCAACCAGGTGAAAGCCCTAGTAGGTTGTGTTGACTAAATACTAGGCAAGTGGAAGTACTAATAAGTCAGTCAGACCGGATACTAAGCGACAATAAAACATTTAGCAAATCAAGAGGATTGAACATCAGACAAAAAGTCCAAATGGATCAGCAGGACTAAACATCTGGCAGGTGAATTTAATGGGTCAACGAAACCAGACATCAAAGAAAACCTAGCGAATCAAGTTGTCGGATGCTAAGCAGAAAGTGTAAATAGGTCTAGAGGATTGGATGTTTGGTAAAAGGTAAGAGAGGCTCTTCTAAAAAGAAGAATGGGCAAGAACGAGTCCTCGTCATGAGGACAACCTTAAGTATCGATCTGACTAAGAATTTCATTTGGATTCCGAAGTCAAAATTAGACAGTTAAATAACTGTCAAATCATATTTTACTTAATATATCATATATTGTGTTAACTCTGTGATGCAGAATTTAGTAATCTAAATCAGAGGAATCCAAATGATCCGACATATTCCAAGCAACCAAACTGGTTCTCGGCGACCAATTTTAGATTCAAAGGAAGTCTAGATCCGGTCCAAACTCCACGTCATTTTCAGGCGACCAAAATGGGTCCGAGCGATTGGTTTGGGATAAGGCACGGCTAAATTGAATGGATCGACTTCTGACCGGAGTGTGACACATCAACTCCCGGATGCCCGAAAGGAATCCAAGCGACTAGAATGGGATAAAATATGATTGACTCGAACTGGAACGAGGTCGAGTTGGGGGCGCTCGAAAGGCTTCCAAGAGATGAAATTTTCTCTATAAAAGTGAGCTCAAACATAAGCTTTAGATCATCCATTAAAGATTGAAGTAGTTCATATCTTCTACTCTGATTCTGCGCTTAGATCTCGACACTGCGACTGTGTGCCACTCTGACAACGAGCTTCACTTTGATCAATCTTCGTGTCGACATAAGTTTCATTATTTCATTTGTATATTTCATGCTTTAACTCCTAGGGGCAATAAGTTTGATTACTACACTCTATTTTTGTAAAAGAATCAAATTCCTTTATCTTCAGAGAAAAAAATTACTAATGGATTGTCAGTTCAAAGCGATCACGAACTGCAGGTCTAAAACTAGGAGTCATTGACTGTGAACCAAGTAAAAACAATTAATCTCTCTTTATGTGTATTTTCATTTCTGCTGAGTATTTTATCACAACAACACAACTTCCCTAGTATGCTAGTCTAGGGTCCTAACAAATCATGATAGCTGCCATAGTCCCAAACTTTGGCCTAGCCACTAGCTCTGCTTATGATTGCCTCTTCCATATGCAATGCTGGCATCTCCCCATAAGTGCCTTTGTCTGCCTCTAGTAATCATTATAATTTTTACCCTCCACCCCCCCCTTTTTCCATATGCAATGCTAGCATCTCCCTCCAATGCGAAGTTGGTGCATCTCCTGGCTTACTTGTTGTCAAAAACATACCCTGAAAGGCCTACATGATCTAGGTGTCTGAAGCCTCTTACTTCCCGACTAGCAGAGGGGTTCAACAAAGAATGCCCTCCAATAGAGGCTGAGAGTTAAGGATGCAGTGATACCGATTGCCAAGCTTCTTGGGGCTATCCTTCAGCAACCCCCCAAAGGTGGACTTGATGGACCTTCGAGTCCTTAGATGGGAGTATTAGCCATATCTCCTTCACACTAATGGACTCCCCTCAGATCCTCGATGGAGTTTGAAGGTTCGTGAATCAAAGGAGATATTTAGGATGGCCTTGCTTATTCGGGCACCCCCAAGCTTTCTCATTAGCAAGTGTTTGGACATAATTGCTTGTAACATCTTTTCAATTGCACGAAAAACATAGAACTATAGAACTAAAGTCGACATCAATCACAAATTATGGGAGAGAACAAGAGTCACTAGCAACTATCTCAAGGTAGAGAAGGCCCTCCTTAATGAGAAAACAAATATTGTAGTGTCATCCTCTAAGGGTCTCAGAAATATGGCGGTAGACCTCTCCTTTATATTTGCCTAGGTCAAGTATTTAGGGGGGGAGTTCTCCTAGAGAGCTAGAAATTAGAAGGGAAGGGGTCAAACAAAAAAAAAAGAAATTCTTCCAATTTTTATGGGAGATTGGATAAACCCTAAGAATTGGGAATCATGTCAAACAACAATATAGCATACCCTAACCTCAGTCCTTTTCGAATAAAAGAAGGAATGGAAGATAAAGGCAACAAAGGGAAGACTAGGTCATGAGAAGGACCCACATCAGTGGCTCCCAATGACCCTCCCCCGAACTCACAAATGGGACTAGCGAATGTGACCCTATGCAAAGGGTTGTACTCAAAGCCTCTTGGTCATAGGAATCACAAGGAGACTCTAAAAGAAGACATGGCCTAATAAAAGTAAAAAAGAAAAGACAGGGAATAGATGACTTACAAAAGGGAGGCGGAGTCTTAAGATAAGGAAAGTTGCTTGGGAAAAAAGGGAAGGATACAAGTTAGGGTAAATTCTCTGACCAGTTGATTCATGCTTGATCTGATGGCGCAAAAGACTTTGGGAACATTTTGTAAATTTGACAAGCTTAATCTCATGGCACAGAAAGACTTTAGGAAGATTAAGCATCATCAACTGTCAGAGATTAAGCAACCTTTTAAGCTTGTAATGATGGCAAATTTGAAATTACGTGCATCTATATTTGCAGTAATATCAATTCAAAATTAAGGGTTGAGTATCCTACTCACCCGATTGCCCGAATCTAGTCTTGTATACTTCAGCTCGACTTGAAGGAGACTAGTGAGACCCACAATAATAACCTTATCCAAATCAATAGACCATGCTTACGTGAACTTATTCCAAGTTAGCATGACCACTCAAGCTAGGTCAGCACATGAGCACCTCTGCAGCTTCACAAGTAAATGCCATTGGCTATGCTAAGGATAAGCTCATGGAGTTTTGCAAGTAAACACCATTGGCTATGCTAAAGATGAACTCAATTCCCCAAGCTCTCTACCTCTCGCTATGGTAAGCCACATCTATGGCCCATTTGTAGGGTTATTGGTCGTAAGCAAAAATAGTCCACAATTCCTGCATAGTCCCTCCACGATCCCTTATTTCTCAAAAATTGTGGTCATGGTCTCTGTAGATTTTCGTATCATTATTTCTAGGATTTATGGTCATAATATATGAGATTAATGGTTATACGATTGAATGGTCCCTAATTTCTCATAGATTTGGCCACCATCTCCATAGGTTTCTCTTAGCTTATGCCTATACATACCAAGGCAAGGTATGTGTATCATTTGAAAGGAGGTGGTTTTTCTAGCTTAATACTTTGTTGTCCGCTATATACACTACAATTTTGAGTGACTTAAACATTAGATGGGTCTTGCCAAAAAAAACTACTGCACCCACTGCATCGTCTCGGTGGCAAAATTCTACATCATCAATATAACTACCAGGCTTACATGTAATATTAGTGGCTCATTTATCAACGATCCATTAATTGAGCATCTTAAAAAGTCTCCTAACAAATTAATTTTTAAAGTAAAGATTTGCATACCCTTGATCGTGACCTGCATCCATAATTATTGCATTGCTCTATGAGCCCAAATATGATAACTAAATTAAACAAACAACAACACAAATTATGAATGTGAATTTCACTTTTATTAATTGATAAAATTACTTATAAGAATTCTATTAACACATCTACAAGTATGTGTTCATTTATCACTTTTGAGTTTAAAGTTCTTCAGCTTATTGGTTTGACTTTTTTATTATTTAG
>JBAMHZ010421895.1:0-11541 GCA_037177395.1 Alpinia galanga | reverse complement strand
TTGTCGCGCACGCGACACGCAAGAGAAGACGCCCAACATATCAACCCCATATATATATATATATTATTTAGCAAAAGAAGAAGTAAGCCTTTATATATTAAAAAAAAATATAGAACTATTACATTAATAATTTTTATCTCTATATATAGAGAAAAGTAAATGAGAATGCTAAATAGTCAATATAGAAATATAAAATTATCAATAGTCTAATAGTGAATTTCATAAATCAATTTTTTACATTTTAAAACTTTAATACGAGATTATCTGAGTTAGGGGATTTAAAATACGAACATAATGGATTTATATGCTTTATTTTATTAGAATATTATCTAAATGATTAACAAGTGGGCCCATCCAGCTGGCAGCTCGAGGTATCTATTATCAGTTTGCTGTTTGCCAGCGTAACTGCGCTGTGTTAACTATTTAATCGTTCTTTATTGGGAAAAATAAAAAAGCACCCCACAATATATAAATTACAAAGAACGATTTTTTAAATATTTATTCTAGAAGCGACTCAATAACTATTACACCGTAAAAAATAAATTATTTTACTTTAATCAAAATTATTATATATAAAATATTATTATATTAAAATATATTTTTCGAACTCGATTAAAATTATTTAAATTTATCAAAATCTATTTAAAACAATTATAAGGATTACCTAATACATAATTATAGATGAATCCTAAATCTTAAAACTTTGAATTCGAGATTCGAAACTTCAAATATTATTATATCAAAACATTTTTTATTGACTCAATTAATTTTTTTAAAACATTTTCTCATTTTAAATTAGTTAAAATCAATTTGAAATAATTATAATAGCTACTTAAATACCTATTGCACTATAATACTATAACAATATTGTGTTTAACAATTAATCATATTGGTTAAAATATCACTGAAAATAAAATACAATATTATAACGCATTGAGGCTGATGTCCTGTGAGCTGGATGCTCACTTCTATAATTAGTGGTCGTTCTTCCTTTCCTTTGAATAAGACCTTTTTTTAAATTATAACAAGTTATTCAAATTCGATTTGATTTTTTTTTTAGCTTGAGCTCCATTTGAGCTTGATTTATTTAATTGATATCAAAATTTTAAATTAAATTTAAATTAAGATTGATTCAAATTTATTTAAATGTTATCAAAGTTCTTAAATCAAATGTTTTAAAATTTAATATTTATTTGATTGATTAATATAAATAATTCGAGCTCATATACACGAGTTAACATAATTTATTAATTTTACTTGTGAATATAGTTTATAAATTTTATTCATGAACATAATTTATAAGTTGTATTTATAAATACTGTTTATAAATATTATTCATGAATATTGTTTACGGATATTGTTTATGAATATTGATGTGGAAGAAATATCCCTCGTCATATGACAATATCAAGTCAATAGTTAAACTGAGGCGAAACCTAAGGATAAACTCGGTCAAAAGGAATACAAAAAGATTCAAGTCCATTATAAATGCATTATATCTTGGTCATACATCTTGGCTCGGCCATATCTTAACTCGGCCTATATATCTTGGTCATATACTTCGGCTTAATTATATTTTCCATGTTAGATGTATCAGCTATATATCTCGGTCATATACCTTGGCTCAGCCATATTCTTCATGTTAGATGTCTCGGCCACATACCTCTGCTCAGCCATATTCTCCATATTAGTCTCGGCCATGTCTCGAACATATCTCAGTTCGGCTATATATTAGTTTGGTCATATCTCAACTCAAATATATCTCAGTTTGATTAAATATGTCATATCTCTATATTAATGAGGTAATATGAACTCTATCATAATGAGATCTCACACTGTCTCTATCATAATAGGGTCATGTCGTCTCCCTTATAATGAGATCATGTCTACTGTGGTAACCTCTGCGATGTCACATCTCCACTATACTAAAGATGAGTCTTCATGCCCTTTTAGAGGAATCATCTTATCAACTCTCTCTCCGGCTATCCCTATATAAAAAAGAAAGTAATCACTAAAGACGGACTTGAACGCTCAACTCTGCTCCTTTAATCATTCTCTCTACTATTCGACATATCCTGCCTGACTTGAGTGTCAGAGGGGATTCTACTGGGACCCCCGACGCCCTCACTAAAGTGTTGATTTCGCAGATCAAGCTTTTCAAATCTCACTAGAGGTCTCGGTCACCTGCATCTTCGCCCATTGATGATCTCGTTCACTGCTCTCAGCCAGACTAAAACAAATAGTATTCATCAACGTCAACAAATCAAATATATATGTATCCAAATTTATTTATTTAATTTATTAAACTATTTAAATTTATTTATTTAATTAATTTTAATATATATTAAATGAACATAAACAATCTCAAATTAAATCCAACATCAACTTTATTTAAGAAGTTCATTTACCACCTTAATTTTTGCCATTCTTTATTTTCATTTGTACTCTTTTTTGGTTTTTCCGCTTTAGATATTTATTTGGCGTATTAATCATTTGCCCCAAGAGTCGAAGAGTTTCATTGACTCCGGCAAATCCGTTGCCCCTTCTTCCGCCGCCGTCGCAGCCACCACCACCGCCGGCAAATCCTCTTACCATCTCGCCTTCCGCCGGTGTGTCTCCCACCTCTCCTCAATACAGTATAGTACGACAATTTTCTGAAGGCTCGGCGATTACCGAGAGCAGGGCGACGCATCTATCATCAGAATGAAGGCAGGCGTCTCGCAGGCGCCGGGGGATTACGTCTACTTCAAGTCGCAAGTGCCTCTCCACAAAATCTCCGTATGATCCGTCGACCGGCTTTCTTAATTCTCATCGTGGCTTTGACATGACTATTTTAGATTCCTTTCTTTGACAAGTTATTAATTATTATTTATTTGTTCCGATTATCTGTTTATCGAGTATAAACATACTATTTTGTGCGTCTTTGGGTTGTCGAAAACTTCTCACAAGTTAATTTCTCCTATCTTCCATTGAGCTAATGGCTTTGTTTCAAGCGGCAGTTGTAGGCTTGCTCCGTAATTGAGGAATGGGGTAATCAATTTCCGGAAAATGTTAGTTGACATTGCCTCATTTCCTTATCTTACTAAAATTACAATAATCTTCTTAGTGTAAAATACATGTGAGACTGGATGTTAGTAATATTTAGTAGATTGCCATAGTTTTACAGGATTTGACTATGATAAATTCATTTTTCCCCCCTGAGATTGCAATGCGTATTGTATGTTATCCATTTGATTTTTTTCTTCTTTTTTTGTGAAGATTGGTAACAAGCAATGGAGATACTATGACTTTGGTCCCAAATCAGTGCCTCCTCTTATTTGCATCCCTGGAATTGCAGGAACTGCAGATGTCTATTACAAACAGATAATGTCACTTTCCATAAAGGTATTTTTTAAAACCTTTTACCTGGTATTGATGTTATTTAGTCCCATTGTGTTGCTATGATCGTGAAGCTAGATGTGTGATATAGTTCAAAGGTGTCCAATTCTTCTGTAGTTTAGCTGCCACTTGAATTGTGATTTTATTGCGAAGTCAAGTTAGATCTTTGATATTCTTCAGATAATGTCAAAATATACATCCCCTTTCTACTAAAACATAAATATTTTTCAGAATAGGATTGTTGTCGCAATGAGCCTTCAAATAAAAAGGACTAAATATAGCAATATTGAAACATATGTATCAGGATTTCATTTACAAACATCATTAAGTGTTCAGCTTCTGATATGTCATACCATCTTGTTGAATTCTGTTTTGCTTTTATAAAAATATTTTTCTTTTGAATATTGAGTTGAAATATTAATTATATGGTTTTAAGTGTTAATTGGTGCATGGTCAAAGCATATCATTCTATTTGCCAACCAATGCCAAATACTATGTCAGTACAGGTGAATGCCACTTTTTTGTTCGCAATAACAGTCTTTGATAGTGCCAATCCACAAGGCTTTTCTGGGTCAATATCTCTTGGAACTGACTGAGATATAAATATTCTTTTCCCACGACTTGTTTTTCGATTTTGTCAACCAGTAATGGTGAAGAGATGAAACACTAAAAAGAGAAGCAAGATAAGGGGAAGAGGAAAAGCACCCACCAACATTCGAGACAGAAAAATTCTCTTCCATGCTTCATCCGTAAATTTGGTCTACATTATCATGGGGAGGAGATGAAAGACAGAGGGGAAGAGTATACACACCGATTGGAGCATAAGTAGTGACGACGAGGAGAGATGCTAGAGTTAGAGAAATTGAATCCATATCTTATTCCTATGTGTTTTAATTTCAATTGTGTTAGTCCAAGTTCAACTATGAGTGACCAATTGAGACATAATTATGGATATGTGGAGAATTCAGTTTCAACTAGGAGCATTATTTAATATGATTTGATGCAACTCATTTTGTCATTAGGAGGATATGATTAGTGTCATGACCAGAATCAAATAAGCAAAGGATTCAAGTATCAACCAGATCAGTAGAAATGATGAAATCAAAATCGGCGGGAACAATAAAAATGAAAAAATAAAATAAAATAATTCTATATATGAGATTGGAAGTAGATTATAACAAATAACAAAATAATACTTTTAGGATAAATTACTCAACAATACCATATTGTTAATATACATTCACACACACACATTTGATAAAAGTGTCATTATAGAGTTTTTAATGTTATAGGATACTGTTGGGTCCTTAACTACATCCAAATTGGTTTTTAGTTAAAGAACAACTTAGGACCTTTGTTGAATGAGAGAGTTTTATGTTCTTGATCTATAATAATCTCATGATCCATAATAATCTAGCTTGATCTGTAGTGAGTGAGTGATAGGTGAGACTTCAAGTCTAACAAGTGATGATATGTTTAAACAAGTGATCCTTGCCAATTTAGGAGGATTCAAACAGGCTTTTAATGAAAGGCTAGATCGTTTAACTTTTTTAATTTCTTCTTAGTTTAACTGAATTTTCACTTGATTTCATCTATTTTTATTGTCATTATAACAAAATTTTTGTGGGTTCAAATCTATTTTCAAACATAGTCTAATTAATTTTTAGTAACTTCTTTAAATCTCTGGTTTCTAGATTTCTCCTCAATCTCTATGAGCTGCTGTTTTCTTGGGAAAAATTAATAGAATCAGTCCTACGAGTCCAACTGTGGCAAATCCTTATCAATATTGACCTATGATTGGTTGAATGCTTCTTATATTTTTATAATTTATTGCTCCAAAATTTTAATATAATTGCTGAAGGCTTGTATTTTAATGGAAATAAGCTAGTAAAAGAGGATCATAGGATTTAAACTGAAGTGCGCACAGTGTCAACACGATGTCATATCAAAATTGTACCATCTAGTTAGAGATTGAAATGCTAGTGTTTTGGTCTGAGATCAAAACTAGATGATATTTTAAACTCTACTTTTTCTATCACAACAATTTCCTGGATTTTTTCCAAGCAGTGAAGCATGGTTAAATATATCAGTTTTCATGGCCTTGTATAAGTCAATCTTCCTTTGGCACTAATTACACTATTACCTTTTTATGAATTTTAGATGCATTGCTTTTCCTATACGAAATTAGATGGCACTTTGAGCTATAATTATTTTTTCTTTGCAGGGTTACCGAGTGATTTCAGTTGATATACCACGCATTTGGAATCACATGGAGTGGGTTCATTCATTTGAGAAGTTCCTGGATACGCTTAGCATCTATCATGTATATAGATGCATATGTTTCACTTAATTGTTCTCTTCTTCATTGTTGAATTTTGCTGGTTCACACCTTTTTTGCATTTGGTTAAAAAACTTTTGCAGATTATAATTTTATGAACTGTAACTGTTGTGGTAGTTTGATGAAATACACTTCTTACAGGCTACACTCTATGCTCATTTAGTTAAATACTAAATGCCAAGGTTCAATGGGATTATTATAATTGTATGGTTGTCTTGAAGATAATATTGGAAGTTGGATTCTGCCTTTCTGAAACAAAAGCATTTGTGGTTTTATTTTTGTGAAAGATCATTTTGAAACTCAAGTCATGTGCGGTTCAAGCCCTACCTGGGAGTATAGATATCAGCATCCAGTTATAGGTGACCATGGGGCTAGACAAACAATCCAATAGAAGTGCTGCCATTATTTTCTCATTTGTTTTGGATATTCATATCAGTTAACAATTCATTTTGAACACCTTGCCAAAAATTATACTTTTCCTTCATATTCCATGGATGATTAGCCATTTAACAATGTAGTATCTATTCACATATTACATGAATTAATGTTTAGTTTTAAACACTGATCGTGTGTAATTATGCCCATCTCTAACTATATGAGATGGATATGTGAATAAGTCTAGAGGGTTCATTGGCATCAGTTGGGTTATAGTTGTATAAATGATATTTTTTTGCAACTAACTCTACTTCAGTAATGTGTGACTTCAACTCTACCTCAAAAGAGAATGCATAGAACCACAAAGATAATTTGAAGGGGATTACTAGTCTTTGCAACTTTATCTCAAGTGGTACATCATGTGACCCCTAAAGATAGTATGAGAAACTAACATAAAAGATTGATGTAGGATGGGTGAGATAGGATAAATTTGTGTGCCTTAGTTGACAAAACCAACTTGGAAAAAGATACAAATTTTCAAACGACAATGTGATGTGTTATTATGAATTAAACTTTTAAAACAATGAAGGGTTTCTTTTATAGATTCTCAAATAGCTCAATTGCTAAGTGCAGTGCAACATAGAATAGTTTGCTAGAAAATGGAAAGGTAAAAAATACTGAACTTTTTAATAAAATTTAAACAAGATGATAGTACAGTTTATTTTGTTGCACTAATTCATTTAATTGGTCATTTATTATTCGCATAATTCTCCTCTACTAATAAGTACTCCACGCTTGATGAGTTGTCTCCATCTTCCCTTTCGCAATCCTTTTCAGTGGGTAAAGATTTGCTGCATCGTCATCTTAGTTTTGACTTTAAGGAGAAGAATTTCTTCATTTGTTTTTTTCTTTGGTTGAATGAGTAATGAACTGATAACAACCTTTATCTTTGCTTCAAATCATAAGAATCAAATTTCTATATCTTCTTCTTTTGGATGTCCCTTCCAGTAAGTGAAGAACTGTGCAACCTCATTTTCCTTCTTTATGTTTAACTGAGTTCGACTTCATTTACATCTTGTTGGCTCCCCTCCAGTGAACAGGGAACAATGCAACTAATAATGAGGTGGGGACACTCTTTGCAGCTCCATTATTGTCCTAATGCTTGAAAATGATAGTGGAGTATGAGGGTGTTGGCACAAAGTTGAAGGAGTGTGACTTGTGGAGACTTCGACATGCAAAAATGGAGGCTTAAATGTCTTAGTAGATTAACAAATCTTTTATGTTGAAAATTATACTAATTTTTAAGTAAGTTGTAATAAATAAGCTGGAGGACCAAATTTTCTCACAGTACAACTAAATGAAGTTGCGAAGAAAGCTGTGAGAGGAATTTTTATAGGATTTTTGGAGCTTATGGATGCAAGAGGATAACTTGCCATTGGTTTATAATATTTAATTATTACTCAGTATAATTAATTTAGTTTCTAGTATTGACATATAAGTCAAGGAGAACACACTGGTGAAAAATCATAAACAAGGAAAGCAACCATCCAAAATAATTTTCTCTACTGATCTTCCAGGGTAATGTTTATGAATTGAACTCTATGAGCTCCAAATTTTAACATGCTAAATGTTCTTTGAAGGGGCCAAGTAATTTGGGGCTCTTCTAAAGTCTAACTTTGAGGCTTAATTAAATGTCTTATTCTTAGGGAATGAGATTATGATATTGGATGTCTTATGGTTGGTGTGGATATTTCTTTAAAAGTCCAAGTCATCATTAGACCCTTTGGATTTAGGTTTTATGACTTGGTCAAAGAACAGAAAAAGAGTTACTAACTGAACTGGAGACTTCAAGTGTTGTTTTCCAAAGTATAAAGTGGATTTCATTTTTGGAATTTTTACTTATTTTTCAACTTGGCTTTGTGCATCTTCAATTTGTGGAATTTTATACTTATGGTAGTAGCCATACTCTTATAGTTTTATAATAGAATTTTTTTTCCCTCAATATAGTATTCACTCTTTGCAGGATTATGATAGGCTTCATTCTTTTCCTCAATAAAGTTGAACTTTGGTTCTTTCCTAATGCAATAACACGTGTGCAATTCTTCAAATTGTTTTCTATATTTTGCTACACTTAGAGATCATTGTTTCCAATTTATGGATTAGTGTTCAACTTATTGGTAAAATCCGTGAGAATAACCTATGTCCCATAATAGGTTGTTGCCCTATTCACGCCAAATTGAATCGAACACTTGTAAAATTTCTTAAAGACACTATTAAGTCTTATCTTGACAAATCTTACTCGTGTAGTTGTTGGTGACATCATTCTGGTTAAAATAATCATCTGTCTGGCTTACCAATTAATGAATGCATTTAAATCTTATTAGTCATTAGAGTTAGGTAGTTCAGCTCTATTATACTGAGATCTAGTTTGTAAATTTGCTCCTTTTCTTCTTATCAACATATGCATTTTTCCAAGTTAGTTCTAAACCTAAGTTTGTCCCCAGATAAGTATTTGATAATTCTTCTAGCACTTACATCTCTCATGTAGTGTACAAGATCAATGGTGTTTCCTTTTATTTTGTTGATCTGAAAATATTAACAAATATAATGCTTATAAAATAGCAAGGGTTTTAAAATACTTATGTAGGCATATGCAGAGCATGTGCTCAGTACTAAATTATCCATAAAACCTTTTTATTGATATTTAAAGTATTTATCAGTTGCAAAAGTTAACATTTACATTTTACAACTACTAAACACACTAATTTTAATTTAATTTAGGGTTTTAAATAAATTTTGTTCAGTTAAAAATGGTTAAATGAACCAAATAAATTTTTTTAATGCACATGTACTATATGTATCCATAGCTGTCCCATGTGGCTGTCATGCGGTCTTCTGTTTTAGCATCTCGGGGAAGGAAGGGATCTCCTCAGAGTCTCCAGTTCCCCTTCTGTAGAAGGAGTATAGGGGTTGGAGATGCTTCAGGTCTGTGGAGAAGAAATGGACAAACGACAAATGCATTGTGTGCATCAGGGAAGATCGCAACAGTAAGATGCTGCCACTAGAGGATCTATAGGCGGATGATATGGTGTTATAGGAGGGGAAGAATCCACTGTAGGGGGAGAAGAGGTATTTACAAGAGGTTGGCTATAGCTACAGATTGCTGAAAGGGAAGTTGTGCTGGGTTTGCTAGAGATTTACACTATATTATGGACTAAAGCAAAGTTGAGTCCAATGAGGCCGAACAATGAGATAAGATTGTTCATCTAAGGTGAGTGTTACGGAACCCCATTGACCATAGTCTAGACCAGGTTATATGTTTTGATCAAGGTGGACATCTGTCGGATATGGCTTGAGGAAGGTGGAGGTTTAGATTGGAAGTGGGAAAATGTTGTCATGAATTTTATGATGGGATTACAATACGCAGAACTATATATACGGAAAATAGTAAGATTACATGGAAACTCCAGTTCAGATTGTGTCAGACAGAGATCCAAAATTTACATCCGAATTCTAGAAGAGTTTGCACCGTGGTTTAGGTACAAAGCTCACTTTCAGTACTGCTATCCCGAGCTATTTGGTAAGTCAAATTTCGAGGACGAAATTCTTTTAAGGGAAGGAGAGTTGTCAGGTCCCACGAATTAGATAAAAGGAAAAATAAAAATAATAATAATAATACGGTAATTAAAAAAAATGATTTAGTAAATTATTAGGAATTTATAGAGAGTTATTTGGGCTTAAACGGACTTATACAGGTCTCACGAATCAGATATATATATAAATACTCAATTAATAGATATTAATTAAGAAATTATTTTATAGAATTTCCGGATATTTTTAGAAGTTTTCTGGGATTTAAATGGGCTTTGTCTAATGATTTATGGGGATAAATCAAAGAGGTTTTGAAAAGGTCCGTTTGAATTATAAACCTAAACCTAAGTTATATATATTAGAATCTAAGTTATTATTTTTCCGCCGCTTCTTTCCTTTCTCTCCTTCCCCGATTCTGAGATTTTCTTTTCCCTTCTTCCGCCGCTTGCTTTGGGTGCCGCTCACACCGAGTGTCGCCACCCCTTCCGATGAAGCTGACGGCCAGAGCAGCTCAGAGCTTCTTCAGCGTCTTCAACAGCTACAGAGGTAAGTATTTCTTCTGCTATAGTTGAGCTCGGGCTTTGGATTTAAAAGGGGGTTTCAGTTCAATGTACAATCGGATTGCTTTCTTAGTTGTTTTGTTCGGATTTCTCTGCGTTGATGCACCTTGTTTGGATGAAAACTTGATTTTTACCGTATTTATCTCAAATCCATTTGAAATGCATAGAAGTCAGTGAGTTCGGTTGTTTCCCCTTTTTCATTTTGTTTCTCTGGGATTGATGTTCGATTGGTATGCGGTGAATTTCTTGTGGGCTTGATTGAGATTTGATATTAGTTCACGATTTATTGTTTGAGTATCGTTCGGTAGCCCCTTTTTGCATTGATGTGCGACGATACTACTAAAGTAGGTATGATGTAAATTGGAAGCTTGTTTTCCTTAAGTTGATTGCTTCTCATTCATTTCCTTTAATGTTCATGGTGAGGAATAATCTGGTGGTAGGCGATGGATGGATTGAAGTACTTCATGTTGTTAGGATATGGATGCATATATTGGAAATCATGTTTATTTTTGGATTCGTAGGGGTGTCTGTTGGAAATTGATTTTTATAGCCTAGTGACATTGATCTCATAAATTAAACTCTAGCGAGATTATTTGAATTTTGAGAGTTAGTCCAATTAGATGGGAGGGAGATATCTAGCTTGAATATGAGTCAAGTTCATGGGTGTAAATACACAGACACTAACTCGAGTATGTGTAAGTGCCAATTCATTTGGAACCGTTGTGGGTGGAAAATTGATTAAGAAGTCGGATTAATTGTTGAGATTTGGCATGTACCAGCCTATGAAATTGTTACTCTCTTATTTTGCTCTTCCACATTATGTTGCATTAAGATTCAAATGTGTTCGATCACTGTTTAGCACAATTTTACTCAAAACAGCAGCTAAATATGAACCTCCTAAATGTTGCAATATCTTGAATTGGCTTGAGGTTCATGTCAGTATTTGGTACTATTTAAAATCAGTCTTTATTGGACTTAAGTAGAGAATATCATTCTTTTCTAATATTTTCTGTAATGTCAGCGTTGTTGCTTTTCAACTTGACTAAGTGTTAATTCCTCAAGTGCATATTGTTGGTGTAATATCCTAAGTGGTTTCTGACTTTAATTATGATTCTCGGAATAAATTCTTTAATTATTGTTAGTTTTATGATCGATGAGTGTAGTTATGGTTTATAATGAGAAGTGACAGATATGACTGTATATAATATGAAATGGAAGAGGTCATGCATATAACTAACTGTATGTACAGGGACAGGAGTGGTGCCTGGACGGGTTGGGCTCCCCGGGATGAGCTCCGGG
>JBAMHZ010421848.1:0-11548 GCA_037177395.1 Alpinia galanga | reverse complement strand
AACTGGTCATGTTGGATCCCCAAACCCTGCATGTGGTAAGCCCTCCCTTTATGCAAATCGTTATTAGACAATGGCATCATTTATCATAATTCTTAATCGACCATATTCGGGTTCTTCGATGTTAATTCGAGAGTTTCCAGCACTCATGTCAGCTTGGATTGTCTCTTTCTTAATTGTTTTTTTTTGGTTGTCAGTTGATCTAGCAGGCTCAAACTCTACATCAATAAATTAACTTTTGTGTTTTTTTTTTAAATTATGAAACATTGACGAGGTATTGTTCTTTTGGCTCTTTCTTGTTTTGGTGGTCTTCTCCAGAGATCAAGCTCATAGATGTTCCTGAAATGAATTACACATCTGATGACAAACCTTATCCTCGTGGAGAAATTTGTGTAAGGGGTCCTATTGTCTTTCGAGGGTATTACAAGGATGATGTGCAAACGTAATTTGATCAGCTTCTATCTTTTTTTCTCTCTTTACATTCATAAAACTGATGTTGGGATCTAAATTACATTAAAAAGGCAATTAATTATGCAGGAAGGAAGTAATTGATGACGGTGGATGGCTGCATACTGGAGATATTGGCTTGTGGTTACCTGGAGGACGCTTGAAAATAATAGACAGGTAACTTAAGAAATTATTTGATGATAGAGCAACCACCCTGTATGGTGCCACCTTTTAGAAATTGTTTGATAGTTCAAGTGTGTCGGTCAATTCCTGAATTCCTACTTCAGGAATCTTAAGATATCTAAAGAAATCTTCAAGCAGAGGACTGTTGTGAGATTAACGTCGCCAACAAGTAAATAATAGGATACAATGATGCTAACAGGCCAAATTTGACAGGTTGAATAGCTACCATCTGAGTTTTTGAAATCTACAGTTCAATGGTTTTATTTTGGAAGGATCACTTCGCCAGTACTTTTTGTTGCTGGAGGCATGATCCTTCATGCAAGGGCTGAACAAGGGCAATACTAGCATTAAACCGCATATTGCACGGTGCTATGATCTCTTTCTGCACTCTGTAAAACATATTTGACTCAGTCTAGTAGATTATCTAATTACAGGAGCATGTTTATGTTCGTGTAGACCTGTGTTTAAATAACTTTCTTAATTAGCATTGATTTTTCATCTTCAATATCAGTGAATGGTGTGGATATAACAGGAAAAAGAACATCTTTAAGTTGGCCCAAGGAGAGTACGTTGCCCCTGAGAAGATAGAGAATGTCTACGCCAAGTGTAAATTCGTTTCACAATGCTTTGTTTATGGTAATTTTATTGAGTATTAATCTATCATTAACTTTGGGTTTGCACATTCCTTTCTGTTACCTTACAATAGCTCTTTTTACCTACAGGCAACAGCTTAAAGGACTCTTTAGTTGCTGTAATATCAGTTGATCAAGACGTACTAAAATCTTGGGCTGAATCTGAGAGAATAAAGGTTCATAGCTGCTGAACACTTATTATTTGTCAACATTAACTTCCAAAGTTCTGATTCTCAATGAAAACTAATCATTATATAGGGTTTAGGGTCTTCAATTTAGTCAGTATTAGTCATGTAGCCTTGCATTGAGTTAGTTAGCAGGATTTGCAGGGAATACAGTATCAGAATGAGATCCATTTAACCAATCCATACAACGAATCTTCCCTGGGGATTGAGAATGAGATGCGTATAAACTCTTACTTTGGTTAACTGAACATTGAGTTAATGGCATTCAAAGTGAATTGGAAATATTCTTCTTCCTTCAACAATTCTCATCCTTTTGATTGTTGTATTTTCTTTCATGGTTTAGTTTTACATGCTTGTTAGAGATCATTGCATTGCACTCTGAATCACTTATCAGCCGTAGTTACATCCAATGAAGCACTCTCCTCTTCGTACCTTTTTCTTGTGTATGCTTGCTTACTTTTTTCTTATATTGCTAATTTTGATTCTTCTTTCTTTTCAGTATGAAGATTTAGGAAAACTTTGCAATGATCAGAGGACGAAGGCTGCAGTCCTTGCTGAGATGGATGCAGTAGGAAAACGAGCTCAGGTAACAATTTCCTTTTGCCTTTTAACAATATATATCTGAAGATCTTAATAATCTGCTCACTAATTACTATGTTCCACCAGTTGAGAGGTTTTGAATTTGTGAAAGCTGTCACATTAGTTTTAGAACCATTTACTCTGGAAAATGGGCTTCTTACACCAACATTCAAGGTAATGTGTTGATCTTCTTTGCATGCTGGTTGATTAACAGGAGTAGCCTCAATGACACATACTAGTCTTTGTAGATTAAGAGACCACAGGCAAAGGCTAATTTCACAAAGGCGATTTCGGACATGTATGCCGAAGCATCTTCATCTGATCCTTTGTGACATAGGTAGTTTTTACTAAGTGCATCCCAATAAGTTATATTTACTCGAGATGAAAGATGGAGTGAACACTGAAAACTGGCTACTTAGCTTTTCTGACTGTGTAAACGTAAGTAAAATCTTGTCTGCAAAACTATCTATTCAAATATGATATTAAAGTTAAATTTTAACTTGTTAAGAAAACATCCAGACTTAGAAGAGGTGTTCATCTTTATTGCAAAATGTATATACACATCAAATCTCTAAGAGCTTCCAGAAGGTAAACTGCTTTTTTTCCTTCTGATCAATCCAACGAACTCAGTGCTTTATGAAAGCCTTGTTGATTAGTACCTGCTGATGGACTCCTCCTCCAGCCTCATCTGCCTGTAAAACCTCCTGATAAATATATCAGCCACATGGTCAATCTCATCCTCAAGATTGATCTCTGACTCATCTTCTCTGCATTTTCTGACCCAATCTATCACTGACCCTCCAGTATCATCATTCAGCTCAAACAAAGAGTGCCTCGAGTCGACAGAATCCAGCACCCACCTGGCTTGGTTCGGGCTCATGTGATACTCATCCTCTTTTGCTACATCATCCATCAGTGCATTCACCTATTACTGAATGCAACTTGTTGAACAGTGCACTCATCAGGACCTTCTTGTTTCGCAGCAACCTGAACATGATGAGCTTGCTGCTCTTCATGGACTTGCTTCTCGCGATTGCTGCAAGTGCAGTTGCTATTTTCCTAAAGAAAATGGCTGCCTTGTACTTCATCGTCTCCAGGTATGCCTTACGGTAAACTAGAAAACACAGGGAAGCACTACAAGATCACAACAAAAGGGAGATAAATTTATGCAAACTTCAGTGGACCTTAGAGCATGCAAATGATTAGATTGTGGTTTCATTTTAGCGAAGAGGTTTTGGAGTCTATTTATAATCACACAGCGAAGAGGTTGCATTTTAGCTTTTTTCCTGCACTTGGTTTCTTCAATTATGGGAAAGAACAGGTGGAGGCAAAGGGAGAAATAAAGAGGAATAGGTGGGTTAACCACTAAGAAAAGCCATGAAAAAAACAAACAAACAAAACAAAACAAAAGTGAGGAAAAGTTGGGGAAACAAAAAGCGAGCAACACATAGCTAACATGGAGTGCAAATTATTGAAATTAGGTATGATGGCTGCAAAGAGGTATGATAGCAACACAAGCATCTTGATTTTGACTCAAGCCATTGCCTCTTAAGTATGTCCTTTGCCACTGCTGTGAGCCTAATAACTAGCTCGTGATTTGGCCACAAATTTACAACGGTTGCTTAGCAACAAACTTTCAATGATTTTTAACTCGCAGTTGGCTATAAAAAGCTCATAGTTGTCAGTGACTTATAAACATGTAGGGCTGTGAGCTCATTCCAGAACTGACTTGGTTGGTAAATACATAAGGGTAATTTTTAAATAGGTAAAGGTCAATTTCTAATGGGGTCATAACTATGGATCGTCAATTGATCTCCTTTTTTGCACTTGTCACATTTGAGTTCTTGATCTATCCCTCCTCGGTAGGGGCAACTGAGAAGATTACTAATGTGACAATTTTATTTATTCATTTTTTTTACACATAGGGTTGTGAGCTCGGCCACTACTATTTAACCGTTTGCTCTTAATCTACTTATAAAATTACTATTTGAAATGTTTTCTTGACAGATTTGCTCTTAACCTAGTTGTAAATTTGCTATTTGAAATGTTCCCAATCAATGTAATTGGTGAGCAAAGAGTCATTTTACCTCCCAAAAATTTTTATTTAAAATATTTTTTTTAAAATATATATTAATTGTCACTCTTAAATACTATTACCTAGTAAAATAATGACTACGTGAGTATGCTTTTTTTTTTTTTTGGGTAAAAGGATTAAGTGAGAAGGGTTTAGATATATACATTTTTAATGTATTTTGAAAATTTTCAAGAAGTATTCTAAAAATAAGGTTAAACGAGGGGGTAAAATGAATTTTTCCTGACCAAGACCTGTTCGTCATTAATGCGAAGGCGAACGTGATGGCGGGAGAGAGTCAACGATGCCGGCTTTACTTCGCAGCAGGATATTGACGCCTGTAGTGGAGATGGAGCGTCTGTAGGGTTTCGATCGCATTGCTCTCCATCGCCGATCTCACGATGGTCCACCCATCGAGCTGCCTACCCTTCCTTCTCCTCGTTGCTCTCGCATCCTTCCTCCTCCGCTCGGAAGCCTCCTGCCGGAAAGGCTGCGACCTCGCCCTCGGCGCCTACTACGTCTCCCCGAACGACAACCTCACCTACATATCCAGACTCTTCAACCTCGATTACGTCGATCTCGCACCGTACAACCCCGACGTCACGAACTTAAACAGCATCGGTACCGGCAGCCGCGTTCACGTCTTCTTCCCATGCGACTGCATCAATGGCGACTTCCTTGGTCACAATTTCTCCTACGTCGTCCTCGGGGGCGACGACTACAATAAGATTTCCAGGAATGTGTATGCCAATTTGACCACGGTCGCCTTGCTCACCCAGTTCAATAGCTATCCGGTGAACAACGTGCCGGAAGGGAAGACCATCAGTGTGATCGTGAATTGCTCCTGTGGCGATTCGTCGGTCTCAAAGGACTACGGCCTGTTCGAGACCTACCCGCTTTGGCCTGAAGACAATCTGTCGTCGTTGGCTGAAGCGTATGGGTTTTCTGGACGAGAGGATTTGCTGCAAGCGTATAACCCTGGGATCAATTTCAGCGCTGGCACGGGGATTGTATTTATCCCAACCAAAGGTGAGAGATAATGAGATTTTCTTTAAAATTCTTTATTAAATACTTTTGCCAAATAAGACTGGAATAAACAATTAAGTTTGGATTCTTGTTATTAGGCTATTTGTGCTTGTATTTCTCTAGTATTTCTCAGTGCACGAGGATATCAATTTAGAGAAACACCACATGTAAATGAGATTTAATCAAAGTATGCCATCAGACCCATCTTCATAAATTGAATGGATGATATAAGAAGAACTAGACTTTTTGCCTTAAAATAATTTTTTTTATACTTTTATTCTCGTGAAGTATGGGACCCATGAGAAATTGTGCACTATTATTCTCTATTAGTTCAATGTCTATCAGACATAGGGATGAAACCTCATTTTATTAGAGTGGTATATAGAAATAGCGGAAGGAAAAACATAATATTGCAGAAAATTAAGGATGCTAAGATGGTGAATTATAAAAATGAATGAGGATAATGTCAAAGTATATTTGATATGAATTGCAGAATAATCTCTTCCCTACGCTTCCTAAGGGAGTTGAAATCACAGTAGGGTGTCAATTGGTTGGAGAAAAGCAACATGCACAATTCAGGTCCTGGAGAAGAAATCTTATGTGATAGCGGGAGAAGAGGCCCACCAATTGCATCATTCATGGAGGAGAAATCTTATGTGATAATGGGAGAAGAGGCCACACCAATTGAATCATTCTTTCACTTTGCTCTAAAAGAAGATTAAATCACTCTGATGCTATTTGAGATATTGTAGTATGATCCAACCTGCAGTTAGACATCGTACCAAAGTCTTTTTTGGGTCATGTTAGAGCCATGTTGGAGCGATGGTGGAGAGTAACAACAGGCAGAAAAAAAAATGCTAACATGGTAAATTATCTTGACAAATCCAGAGAGGGACCAATAGTTACTGGTCCGATGGGGGAACTGGTTTAGTTCTTGTCATGTCTTTTATTTTAGTATTTTTTAAGGGAAATTGCCGCCCTTTATAGATTCAACAACTAGCCATATTTAATCATCTGTATTTTCTCAACCACATGGGGAAACCAATATCAGACTGGTATCTGAATTCTTGCTTGCTACTAGCCTACTAACATTCAGAGTTTTCATTGTCTATTTTTCTTATTCTTCTAAATGCACTTGTTTTTAGATTCGTGCTTGTTCTTTTGGGGTTGTAAATGAACCAAACATTCTTGAATAAGCTTTGATGTTTGGCTTGATAAAGCTCATTTATGCTTGTTCATTTGTAAAAAACTATTAAATAAACAAGCTTAAATGCTAGTGAGCTTGGTTCATTAACATCCACGAATAATGTTCATGAGCAATGTTCGTAAATAATATTCATGAGTTGAGCAATTTATGAATAAACTTATTTATTAACTTATGTAAAATTTAATTGCCAAAAATGGTATATATAAAAAATATTTGTGAACAATTTTGTAGATTTTTTGTGTTCTTTCCAAAGATTGAACACAATTAAGCTTGGCTTGGCTCAACTTGGGTTGTTTACACTTCTAATAGTTTCCATTTTCCAAGGTTCTCACTATGCTCTGTCAAAGTATTTATCTTGTTTGTAGTTAGAACCAATCTCTAGTTATGGCTTTCCATAAGTATTATACAAAGGCCAAAAATAAAATGAGTTTTTCTCAAACTGCTGTTTTGATGCTTGGTGAAGTATATCAATAGATAGTTTCTATGCATTAATATTTACGATTCAGTCCTTTTATGAATTGAATTATTGTGGGAAACCATATATTTGGCTAAGCAGCTCTACTTCATTTGAGGTAGTGAAACTACTTTTCAACTTTTTATATCAGCTTTTGGGAAGTGATTAATACTGTTGTATTCTGTTCGCATGATATTGCAGATCCCAGTGGAAGCTATCGTGCCCTTTCATCTAGGTAAAATATTGATAATGAATTACTTGCATTCTCACTTCTTTTGTTTATTTTGCATGAGTATCCTAGCTTTTCTCAAGGTAAAGGTTTATAATTAGATTGTAGTTTAGTCTATATTAATAGCTTTCCACTTTATTCTAATATAGATGCACTATTTATGTTTTATTTCAGTGCAGGTAGTAGGCCTTCTTCCTAATTAAAGATGCTTGCCAGAGCACAGTTGATGATGGAAATAAATTTTTTGGCTTGATCCAAAACAATATTTATGAAAATTGTCAGGAATTTCCTCCGGAGCTATTGCTGGAATTTCTGTAGCAGGAGTCACTATTCTAGTATGTACAATATATTTGTATATTTACTATCAAAGAAGAACGAAGGCAAAGAAAGATTCCTTGCTTTCATCAACACTTGAAGGTAACCTATCTAAGGGTTATGGTAACTTATTATTATTATTATTTTTGCCCCCACGAGGGGGTCGGGTGGCTAGTGCGGTGGCAGACTTGCTACAATGAGCAAGGGTTGATCCCTGGGGATTGCAAAGTCTTTCGAGGATGCTTGCCCTCCTGCCCCGCTAGCGCTTGATTGGGCAAAAAATACCCCCGTGATTTACCTCCCTTACGATGGCTGTAGGACCGGCTGGTAGGGGCCGCCAGGGTGACGGTTTCACCTTTTGCCACAATGGTAACTTATTATTTTTAAATAATTCTGTCTGTGCTTCAAACCATAGTTGTAAAAAATTACTGATCTTGATATATTTCGGCTGAGTTGGATTGGGATCCAATGAATCTGATTCGATTCTTCCAAGATCTCAGGTAAATAAGAAACATAAAAATTATCATAGAAAAATGCCAGAAAATCACAGATGTGGTGAAATCGCTGACTAGTGATATCTTGATAGGGTAAGTGAAGGGTGGGAAGAACAATCTAGATCAAGATTCTGAGATTTTCTTGATGGATCACTGACTATTGATATCTTGGCTGCTTGTTTGAGCTACAGTTTCAATGTATGGACCAGGAGCAACTGCGCCTCGAGAAGATGGCAATTCCATACTTGTAGGTATCACTGTTGACAAATCAGTGGAGTTCACGTACGAAGAGCTTGCTAGGGCCACAGATGATTTTAGCCTAGCATACAAGATTGGAAGTGGTGGGTTTGGCATTGTCTATTTTGCCGAGCTCAGAGGAGAGGTGAAATTTCTGACGTTCAGTTAATGCACTTTGTGCTTCTTTATTCTAAACTAGTTATACTTTTCAGGAATGAGATCTCTGAACGTACTTCTATTTGGTGCCTTATACTTTCATGATTCATTTATTGGGAGTGCAGAATTTGATAATGTAGACTTAAATTGTCAACATTTAGTATATGGAATCGTGTGTCAGTGCAGCTAAAATTGTCTAAAATATTTGATTTTTTTTCTCTGTTTCTCATTATTGAAAATCTCAAACAATGTCTTCGGACTCTAAATCAGCAATTATGCTTGTGTCTGAGAGTAGACCTACACGGAAGCATAACTATTGTCTGATGTTTTCAATTTTAATATCTACTTATTTCAAGTATTGGCTTCTTTCCTCGTCTTGAAAGTTAGAACACCTCATTTCCAAATCTCTCCTAACTTCTGATGCCTTGATATTTCTTTCTGTAGAAAGCTGCCATCAAGAAAATGGATATGCAGGCAACTAATGAATTTCTTGCTGAGTTAAAAGTCTTAACAAATGTTCATCACTTGAATTTGGTAGGTTTCAGTTCATTTCTGTAGTTTGGATAGATTAGGAGAATTTTTGGTATTCATATTGCTACTCTTATATATGAGTACCATGTGTGTTAGTGCATATATTATTCTTTAGTGCACTTGGTTTGTGGTAAATTTGAAAGGCTCATTGGAATGCAATATAGGAATGTCACACTATCACATTTAAACTTGTGCAAAATTTCCAGTCATCTGGCATTGTCTGCATGACACGTGTGCATATCCAGCGGGTTTGCATGCATGTTGAACTGCATATGCAGCCCTGTTTTTTTTTTTTTTATTAAATTGGTTCTCCAGTCTAGGTTAATATATTTGTTTGATTCCATACATATTTAGGTATAATATTGACATGAAACGTCAACTAATCTGGATTATGTTTAATTTAGTGCAACATAATAATGCATAAATGAGAATGAAAAAGAGCTATCAACTAGTATGATAATTGTTTAAAGAATAGAGCAAAAAAAACTACACCTGAGTCGCATTTGACATTTAGTTGCAAAAACTTCGAGAGTCAGAATTAAGTCATCCAAGAAATTCATTTATATCATATAAGAAAATTCAATGAATCACAACTAAATATAGAACACATCATCACTATAATTTACTTGTGAAAGTAAACTTGGGGATTAAGCAAGCAATATCTCTCCATTGGACAATCAAACCAACTAAATGTGTACCGCACATCAATTATAAGTCTTATCACTCAAATACAAGAAAAATAAACTCTCCTACAAACCTCACACGTTGCAAATCAAGAAAAATATTGCACATTTAATGTACATCAGATTGGTCTCCTGCTATTTAGAAATATTTGCCTTCAGATTTAGATTCCCCTTCATTTACAATATTTTTGAAACCTTTATTGCATGTAATTTTTATCAATGTACTATATAAATATTCACCGGCAGGAGAATAGGGAAAAACTCTTTTATGGGTTTTAAGGAAATTCTGGTTGCAAATAAGCAAGAAATCCCTAAATCTCTACATATAATCTCTAACAAGCCTCATTATGTATGCTGCTTGGTACGTTACTGCTTTATAAGTCTGGTCTCATATAGATGCCGTAATTGATCAAAACTTTGACCATAAATTATAAAATATGAGGAATCTGGTAACATGCAAAACTGGACCAAAATGCTGCTTAACACTAACCATAATAATGTGGCATACTTCACTATTTAAGATACAATCAAGCAACTAAATCTTTATACTACCCTTTGTGATACAATGTCATATGTAGTGAATATTTAATATTATACTTTGTATAGTTTTGTTATCAATTTTTGTGTCAATGTAGGATAATCCGTTTTGATTGCCACATTGGAAAATGAAATCCTCAATTAGCAGAAGTTTGGTGCATTAACTGATTGAATATGCTGACTTTTTGTGCAGGTGCGCTTGATAGGATACTGCACTGAAGTTTCTTTATTTCTTGTGTATGAATTCATTGATGATGGGAACTTGAGTGAGCATTTACGTGGGTTAGGTAAAAAGACTGCAACAAGTTGGCATTCTATAAAATTTGCAAGGTAAAAAATTCTTTTATGACAGTATTTTCCAAGGGTGTCTATCTGGTTGCAGGCAGAGATCCTTTAGCCTGGGTTACAAGGGTGCAGGTTGCTCTTGATTCGGCCAGGGGTCTAGAGTACATCCATGAGCATACTGTTCCAGTTTATATTCACCGCGATATCAAATCTGCAAACATATTGTTAGATAAGAAGTTTCGTGCTAAGGTTATTATTGTCATTTTGACTGGCAGTAAGACCTTGTGCTCAATGCTAAAAGTCAGTTGTCTTGCAGGTTGCTGATTTTGGCTTAGCGAAACTTACTGAAGTAGGTTCCTCTTTACAGACACGACTTGTTGGAACATTTGGTTATATGCCTCCAGAGTAAGAAGCAAACTCAATCTCTCTGTAACACAGTTTCATAGCCTTGTTACATCCTCACATGTGTAAAGTAGTCATTCAAATGCATACTAGACATTTGCAACGAAGTAATAGTTTAATATTATAAAACCATAATCAAGGGTGGCAGTGAATGAATGAATATAGATGTTAGCCTGAGCCAAATTTTACTTTTCTATTCTTCATTTGTTGAAGGGGAGCCTTGGCGCAACGGTAAAGTTGCTGCTTTATGATCTAGAGGTCATAGGTTCAAATCCTGAAAACAGTCTCTTGCAAAAAAAAAAAAAAAAAAAAACAGTAGTAATTAATAGCATCAACTTTGTTGTGTCAGTTCATGTTGTGTCTAATTTATGGTTCAGGTATGCGCAGTATGGTGACATTTCTCCTAAAGTGGACGTGTATGCATTTGGAGTTGTTCTTTTTGAACTTATTTCAGCCAAAGATGCAATTTTGAAAACAGGCGGCTCCCTGACAGAATCCAAGGGATTGATTGCTCTGGTTAGTTTTTCTGTTTCAGTATTGGCTCATTTCTTAATCATCCAGCATTTACCATTTTTTTTAGTTTTGAATATAGTTATATGATCACGATATCGTAGGTGCGCTCCACTTTATTGAGGATTTTCTTATTTTAGTCTCTGAGTTAAAAGTTGTAGCATTTGCATCAGATACATATTTTGAGTTATTCATCTTTATTGTATGCTATAGTTTGAGGGAGCTCTTAGTAAATCTGATCCAAAAGAAGATCTTAGGGAGCTTGTAGACCCAAGGCTTGGCCAGGACTATCCAATTGACTCGGTTCTTGCGGTGAGTGTAAACCATTACATAATCGGTCTGTAGGTTGGCGATCCGCCGAAATAAGCTAATCATTTTGTGGCAGATG
>JBAMHZ010421837.1:0-11549 GCA_037177395.1 Alpinia galanga | reverse complement strand
AAATTATTTTAAAATTTATTTTTATTAATTTATATATTATGAATAATAATTTTATTATTATTAAAATTTATTTTATTTTTTAATCCTATCTAATCGAAATTAATTAAATTAATTTTTTAGTTTCTTTTTTTTTAATTTTTAATTTTTAATATTTAAGTTAAAAAATTTATTTTTAATTTTTATATTTTATATTTAAAAATTATTGAAATTTATCAGCACGACATGATACGATATCAAAACGATATCGTTCCAGTCGCGAATTTAAATTTTGAACCTTGCTCAAGACTTGACCTCAAGCGAAGGAATCACCTTGATGGGGACCTTGGTTGGTCAGTATGGTGGTTGTGGTTTGCTGCAGGTCGCCAGTGGTGTGTAGACCTCGTAGGGCTATGCAGTGAACAGGAACAATGGCGGTGCAAGGCTCTCATAGGTGGTGGTGGTTGTTGATGCTTACAGCAAAGAAGACGGCTGTTGGTAATGTGCTGCTGCTGGCGTGCAGAGACAGCAAGGTGGGGGTGACTTTTTTGGGTGGAATGCTGGATGGGAGATCTGGTGGCATCGAGCACTCGAAGGGAAAGGAGTAGTGAATTGTTAATTCACACAATGAGAAATTAGAGATTGAATTAGGAATTCAGCTCTGGTACCAATTAATGTAGCATGAGGAACAACTCATGTCATCAAAAGAGGAAAATAGTTATTAATTGAAATATGAGATGTATTCTTCATAGAAATACTAGAGATTCTAGGTAGGCAATGAGATGTATTCTTCATAGAAATATAACTTAGTTAGCTAAAAACTAACAAATTCATAAAAATATCTAAATAACCTTATTTTTAAAACCTTAAAGAAACACCCAAATAAATCTAAAAAAACATTTTATGTCACCCTGTGCATTTCTCATGACTTTAGCTTTTGAGATAAAGGTTTACCCTTCCATGTGACACTCATATTTCCTTGATTTTGTGCCATATGAATGTAGACAAAAAAGATTGTGTTTTCGATGCCAATTAAGCCTAACTACTGCTCAAGGATTCAACTTGTTTCTGAAGCATTACTCTTTCATGGGGGTCTGAGTGTTTTTCCTCTGCAGATTATCTGATAATGCATACAATCTTGTTGCTGAGGTCTTGAAAAAAGTGGTGGCCAGTGCTCCAACGTATTGTCATTTATTCACTACAGAGCTTGTCAATTCAGTGCGAAATTTAAGTATTTATGCAATTAATGAACTTAACTTATACGAGGATGCTGAGAAAGGTCTTCTCAGCACATCTTCTATTAATGGTACTGCAATCTTGAGAGTTCTGCAGGCCTTGAGCTCTCTTATTGCTTCATTGCACAGAAAGGACCCAGTTTCATTCCCTGACAAAGACCATATTAATGCTCTTTCTCACGTATGGGATATAAATTCTGCACTTGAACCTTTGTGGCTAGAGTTGAGCAATTGCATAAACAAAATTGAGATCTCTTCCGGATCTTTATCAGAGCCGGTATCTATTTCAGGAAATTTGGCATCATCGACAAGTACAGTTGTAGTACCACCGCTTTCTGTTGGTGCCCAAAACATCTTGCCATATATTGAGTCATTCTTTGTGACATGTGAAAAGTTGCGTCCTGGGCAATATGAAACTGTTCAAGATTTTGCTACTACGGCTACTGACATTGAAGATACAACTACAACTGCACAAAAATCATCTTGTGGGCCATGTACAAGCACTGATGAAAAACAGGTTGTTTTTGTTAGGTTTCTGGAGAGACATAGGAAGTTGTTAAATTCATTCATTCGTCAGAATCCTGGTTTGCTTGAGAAGTCATTTTCTCTCATGCTCAAAATTCCACGGTACATTGACTTTGACAATAAACGGTCTCATTTTCGATCAAAAATAAAACATCAACATGATCATCATCACAGTCCTATTAGAATTTCAGTGAGAAGAGCCTACATATTGGAGGACTCATATAACCAATTGCGAATGCGCTCGCCACAAGATTTGAAGGGAAAATTAACTGTCCATTTTCAAGGTGAAGAAGGTATTGATGCCGGTGGACTTACCAGGGAATGGTATCAGTTGCTTTCCCGGGTAATTTTTGATAAGGGTGCTCTTCTTTTCACAACTGTTGGCAATGAATCAACATTCCAGCCAAACCCCAATTCAGTTTACCAGACGGAACATCTTTCATATTTTAAGTTTGTTGGACGAGTGGTAAGTGATTTGGTTATTGTCCTTTTCAAGCATTTTTTGTTGAGATCACTAACATTGTCAATTTTTGTCAAATTTTGCAGGTCAGTAAAGCACTTTTTGATGGTCAGCACCTTGATGTGCATTTTACAAGGTCATTTTACAAACACATTCTTGGTATAAAGGTTACTTATCATGACATTGAGGCTGTTGATCCAGATTACTATAAAAATCTGAAGTGGATGCTTGAGGTATCCTGAAGTTCCTTGTGCATTCCAGTGTTCTTTTACTGCATCAACATTTTTCATAATTTTGATCTTTCATTTATTGCAGAATGATATAAGTGAGGTATTGGATCTTACTTTCAGTATGGATGCTGATGAGGAAAAATTGATATTGTATGAAAAGGCTGAGGTGAATGCCATTCTTTTTTCCTATGTACTCCCATTATCATTTATGTTAAGTTTGTACAGTATAGGTATCTTATAACCTGTTTGTTGTTATACTAAGTTTCTAGGAAACTAACTAAAATACATGGAAGACTATGACTCTTGGAGTAGCCTATCCTTACCTAAATACGTGCAATAGTAAATAGTTCAATGGATGTGATCTTGTCTTTTAATTGTAAACTGATTCTATGTCTTGTTTTTAAAATTTTCTGCACTGTAGTTCCTTTTTATGTACAAATCTATCCTGAAGCATATACATACTTCTCTTCTTGTGCATAGGTCTTTTACTATATTATACATTCTTGGTGGAAAAGCTTGCACTGAGAGCCCTAGCATAATACACTAGATGCCTGTTTGTTATACATTTCTCTTTCCTAGTTATGATGTGTTGATTGGGTGCATTTATATGCTAATTTTCACTTTTCACGTCAGAATTATTGTCCTTTACTAAATCTGTGAGACTTGAGAAACTTTAGACAATCTTTTGCACGTTTGAAGTTGCATCCCCTTAAGTTCTAAACCTTGTAATTCATTAAATAAATTTTTGTTTCTTATTTTAGAGGTCAATATATTTTTCTGACATATTTTTATATGCTTATATTGCAGGTAACTGATTCTGAGTTGATTCCTGGTGGGAGAAATATTCGGGTCACTGAAGAAAACAAACATGAATATGTTGATCGTGTGGCTGAACATTTGCTAACAACTGCAATTAGGCCTCAAATAAATGCATTTATGGAAGGTTTTAATGAGTTGATACCCAGGGATCTGATATCTATTTTCAATGATAAAGAATTAGAATTATTAATAAGCGGACTTCCTGATATTGATTGTGAGTTGATGTTTGATGTGTTTTAGAGTTCCCACAGATATACTTTTCATATACACTTCTCTTATTCCTATTCTGTTTCACTTGTGACAGTGGATGACCTGAGAGCAAATACTGAATATTCTGGCTATAGCAATGCATCCCCTGTAATTCAATGGTTTTGGGAAGTCGTTCAGGGATTCAGCAAAGAGGACAAGGCCCGATTCCTTCAATTTGTAACTGGCACCTCAAAGGTAGGTTCTTTGGCTAGATAAATGATAGTTGTTTGTATATGAAACATTGTCCTTCAAGTAGTAGGAATAATATATAGGAAACTTTGCTGAAGTGTCTAGTGTTAGTTGACCTCAAAGGATCCAATATTTTGTTGTATGGTGGATTCCATCTTATAGGCAGCATTATGATTCCCTTGTTTGATTCCAGTGATGCAACTATGTATTTCTGCTAATTTTGTATAAAACAAATTGATGAACAAGAAAATACCATGCTTGAAAGTGAGTCCATTTGCCCAGTCTTTCATTTTCATTGTATGGATCCTAGGAGCTCTTGCTTCTAAACCCTGAAAAGAGTTTACTGGATTCTGTCTATGGTTTCCGACCATTTGAACAAACTATTTGTGTTGTGTCTTGCTAATAATCCCTTCTATTCTTCAAATCTCTATAGTTGTTGCTTTCTTGGTGGAATAATATTATGTTTGTTTCATGTCTGCAAATTATGTTTGTGTCCCACTATATGATACGTGTCCAACAGTTTCATGTCCACATTGCTTCTCCTTTATTGGCTGGTATGAACTTGTTTGGCACACGCTAATTCCTTTTAGTTGCACACCAAGGGCAGACAATGATCTTGCTTTTCCAGTTGGTTGACAGTCAGTAAGATTCTTAAATGCATGCTAACGCGTCTAGTTGAAGTTACCTTTGGGGTTTCCTTGTATGAAATCTGTATGTTTTAGTTTGTGATACAAAATCATGGATAATGTGGATTATGATTTGACATTGTTTGTCATAGTAGATCAGATTATCTGGTCATCAATCAGAGTGTTCCCAATTATAGAAATTATTTGTAAAATAGAGTAAATCATAGTTATAATTTGTTCCCAATTATACTAAATCTTTAAACATTCTCACCCATCGAAAACCATCAGTTAGCCGAATAGTTGAAGCAATCAAAGTTGAAGGTCCGAGTGGGATGCCTATCCCGTACAGTTGGGAATAAATGCAGGCTGATGAGGATATGTAACAAGCAATCATTGATATAGGGATTATGACTTCGTCATTTTCATTTTGTGTGTGACTTAATCGCTTTAACACTTTATTTTCTAAGGTTGTTTGCATTTGACAGCTGTTTATTACTGTAGATAACACTCATCTAATGTTTCTTTTGTACATTTTCATGTCTCAACTAGTTGACTTCTTTATTTCTTCTTTCCTAATTTCTTTTATTCTAATAGGTGCCACTGGAAGGATTTAGTGCTCTTCAAGGAATCTCAGGCTCTCAGCGGTTTCAAATTCACAAGGCATATGGAAGCCCGCACCATTTGCCTTCAGCTCATACTTGGTATCATATTTTTTTTCCCATTATAGCATGTATTTTTAAAAAGAAAAAGAAAATAGGTTGGATAAAGAGACACTATTGAGTATTTTATGATTCGGTTTAGAAAGAAAACCACTCCATGTTTTGTCTTTATTTAGTTATAGGCAATGTGCACATCATTCTACGTAGGTATACTTGGTATAAAATATAGGATATTATTGGTAGAGAACTAATACAACAACGACAATTGAGTCTTTATCCCACTAAGTGTAGTCGACTTTTAAATTGTGCCATTGAGTTTGATTCCGCATTATATCATCATCTATATTTAAATAAATTTTATTATGATATCATTGCTAACTAAGTCTTCTTTGGTGTCTCTCTTCTTTCGTTAATGTGCGTATTTATCATAGTCTTACATAGCGTAACTGCAATATTTATTGATTAGTTAAGTACTTGTCTATACTATCTAAATGTGTTTCTCATAGTTTTCCCTTGATAGACATATCTCTATTTTTTCTTTAATGTTTTTATTTCTTATCCCATCCATCTTCTTACGCTTGTATATTCATCTTAACATCATTATTTTTGCAATTCTCATCTTCTTCTTATGTATTTGATTCATAACCCAACATTTAACTTCATATAACATAACAACTTTAACTATCGTTTTATAAAACTTCTCTTTTAGGTATTGGAGGTACCTTATGATCACAAAGAAGACCTAACACCCTCCTATTTGTATTTTATGTAAAATATCTGTTAATATTTTCATCCTTTTACAAAAACAAACCTAGATATTTATGCTCTGTTTACTTGGGAGGACGAAAATAGAAACATTGGAAAATTTTCCATTCCTTCGTTTACTTCGGAAAAAAGAGAAACTATTTTCCTTTCTTTTATTTACTTAATGAGCAGATGAATTTAAGATTTCATCTATCGACGGATTCTTTTTATTCCTTTAGTTATATTTTTTTCCGCCCAAATTGAGCGGAAAGTCTTTCCCTTTTAATTTTTTTCCGGTTGATAAAAATTTGCTATTATGGTTCGCCACTATTATTGTCATCGCCGATTGCCAGCCACTAGCCATTGTCGTTGACTGTCACCGCCATTGGTTGCCGCCGTCGATTGCTGGCCGTTGGTCGCCGGCTATCGCCCACTAGTCGTCGGCCATCGCCCGTTGGTTGCTAACCATCGCCCGCTGGTCGCTCGCCGTCGCACACTGGTTGCTGCTTCATTGGGAGACAAGAGACGATGATCACCGTCTCGATCGGTGCGGCTACAAGTGGGCAATTTTTTTATTTTTTTCTTTCTCTTATTCTCTCTCTCGTTTTCTTATTTCCTTGAGAATTCTTTTCCCTTCTTCAGAGAATTTCTTTCTTTTCTCTTCCTTTTCCCTTCCCTTTCTTTGGGGATTTTTTTTAGGAAATTTCTTTCCTTTCATGATTCATCTTTCAGAGTAAATGGAGGCTTAAAGTTCTTAATTATAGGTAATTCATCATCTTGTATCTTAACAATTGTCTTGTTACATCTATTACTACTTAACTCAAATTTTATATATTTTGCCTTTATTATAGTAAGATTCACACCTTTTACTTCTAATCTTTTTTTGTCAAGATTCACTTTCATTATTTACTCCTTCACGTGTCTTAGCGATTAAAATAATGTTATCTGCAAATAGCAAGTGCCATGACATCTATGACTACTATAAAAAGATATGAACTCAGAATTGATTTTGATGAATCTTATCTTTAGAAAATACTTCGGTTAATTCATCTTGTTATTGTATCTTTATATATATCTTTAATTATTTTAACATATGCTATATCAACATCTTTCTTTTATAGAATTCTCTGGATAATTTTTTTCCGGAGATCTACCATAAGTTTTTTTTCTTGAGGCCATTGAATACCATGTGTAAGTTTGCTTCTTTTTCTGATACTTTTCTGTTAGTTGTTTGAGAAGATGTATAACTTCTATTGTTAGCTTTTTATGTATGAAATCAAATTGATTTTTTATTTAATCTTTTTTCTTTTTTATACTAATATGACCTGTTTAAATTTTCTAAGCTAAGTATTACCTAAAATTTTATTAAAAAATTGATAAAAATATCTCTTCAATCGCTCTTTTATTTTTTCAAATATTTTATTGGATTTATCTTTAATACATCTTATTTGGAAAAGATCCTCTGTTTTCCTCTCTCTTGTTTTAACTATTTTATACATATCTCTTTTCTCCATTTTATATCAAGCTATTAATACATGTGTTCAAAGTTTTATCCTTGGCTTTACTTACTACGTTCTTGCAAACGTATAGTAACTTATAGGCTGGTCATTTATCCATCATTTTTTCTTGTACTTTCTCATTCTACCAAGTTTTTTTTATTTGGTGATGCCTATCTTTAACTCATCGAGTAAGGTCTGGACCATCATATTGAAATTTAATGTCGTCTTATCTCGTATCGTATTTAAATCACGATGTATTTATTGTAATACTTGCACTCCTATACTTTTTTTAAAGATACTTTGTTTCTTATCTTTAACTTTCACTATTTAATCCTATGAGTTATACATGCTTTCCTTTTACTACTATTATGTTTGCAGCGTATATCTAATGCCACTGACATATGATTAAGTTTTCTCCAAGGATGATTGGACAATTTTTATAAATTTTTCTATCATTCGTAATCTTCATAAAAAAGTCAATGCTTCTTGTTTTAACTTTTGATTGTAATTAGGTCTTCTTCTACTTTCTTAAAAAATGCATTAGTTGTTGCTATCCTGAGAGTTATATTATATCTCTTTCTAATTACTTTTACTATTTTGTCTCTTTATGAACCATTTGTAACAATATTTGACATTGATGTATCGTTTGTTGTTATCCAACCGAACAACTGATACTGTTATAATGTTTGTTCTTATTCAACGTAGGATGTAAGAATTCTTGCATATTTAATATTACACTCAAGTTGTTATAGAGATGTAACGATATTTACCAAGACATTGCAATTGAATCCTGCAATGGGTTCTTTTCGAAAAACCACATAACCTTAGTGTAACAGTTTGATAGATCCATATATAATATTTGCCTATATTTTATATTGGTTCACAACCTAAAAAAACCCTTTTTTCTCTATCTCGGTTTGGGATTAGTCATGGCAAAGTTATGAATAAATTTATAATTCGCTGTATATTCTATTCTGATATGGAATTTCTTTGTTGGTACCACTAGGCAAGTTGCATGTATGTTTGTTGTCAAGGATAGCTAGCTGCCCATTCTAAATAATGGAAGAAGCAATTAACTGGCAGTAATACACTATACTCGGGATTGGCTCTACTTATATATATATAGAAATGTTATTTTACATAATTCATCCGTGAGCATTCGTGAGTACTTTTATTATCTACTCCGATCCTCTTGGATTCAAAGATTAAGCTATAATGCGCAAGCGATCGGACGATGGATAACAGAGGTACTCACGGGTGTTCGCGAATGAATTGTGTAGGGTAATATATCTCTATATATATATATATATTCATCTATGAATCTACTATTAATGAGTTGCATTTTTTTCCTCTGATTGTCATTGTTGGTTCTCTTGTTTTGTTCTCGCTTGTGGTTTACTGATCAGGTGAATTTGATCGTATTTTATAGTCTTTGTACATTGTACTTGTGCAGCTTCAACCAATTGGACCTGCCTGAGTACACCTCAAAAGGACAGTTGCAGGAGAGGTTACTTCTCGCTATCCACGAAGCGAATGAAGGGTTTGGCTTTGGATGACAGTGGGAAGGAAGGTGTGCAGTTGTACAGATAGGTGTATTCAACAGGGTTTTCAAAGCCAACTGTCTCTTTGCGGAGGGTCTGAAGTGTGGTTTCTTGGTCGCGCTTATGGGATAGGACTTCATGAAGTTGACACTTTATGATATGTGAGAGAAACCTCCAAGCTGATGTTGCAGGATGTGGATGTGGTAGGCCCGTCCGAATGAATCCCGGTGACTGCAAGTTAAATCGTCTTGTATGACGTCTCCTTTGCTAACTTCGTTTCTTTTTTCCATATTATTTTTTAGTACAACTTTTGTACTCGAAAAACAGCAAAGCTCTCTTGGATATTTGGAAACAGATTGTGAATGGCAACCTCTTGTTATTTAGTAAAGCTTTTTGGGCAAAAATTAAAATGCATCCGTGTTTTCTGAATCATCAAAGTGCTGAATCGTAGATGTTCTTTTTTTTTTTAATTAATTGTTAAAAAAGCATTCTAATTCACCCAAACAGTTTGGCGCATTATCTATCCATTTAATAAAAAAACAAATCAGATTACTTCTTTGATGATTTAACTCGTCGATGTCTTGTCCAAACCAACAAATGTCTCAAATAATACTGCATCCTGCTATGCCAGTTAGGTTTTTTTGTGGTCTCACTGCAAATGCCGTTGTCTTTTAGGTGTCTGCCGTTTTGGGTTTTTGATTTATTCCCCTTTACATATAGGGGTAGCGATGGGAAGCTATTAATGTGATGATAATGTGATGGTTCCATATTTTATAAATTGCATTGAAAGTTCCCGGGATATAATGTAACGGTAGAATAGTAGGATGATTTTTAATGCAGTAAAGATTTGATCTTTTTTTTTTAGAGATTTATCTTTGAAATTTTTTAAATTTAAATTTTCAGAGAGATCTAAATTACTTGCTACTATTAGATCATTCGTTAGTCTCGTCTCTATTATTCGAATTTACTTTAGTGAGAAAATTTTTATAGCATAAGATCATCTATATCAGAAATAGTCAAATCAAAAATTTAAACATCTAACATAATCAGAATTCAGATTTGCACTAAGGCTTCCTAATCTGGATGTAGCGCAAAAAAAATATGATCTTTAAAACGAATAATTCATGCAACCAGTGAACAGGTACAAACTTCGTCAACTAGCAAAGCATATCTCGTGAATTATTTTAGTGATGGAGACACGAAGACATGTGGCTGAAACAATTGGCAAAGAAGTCCACTTTCTCAGCACATGCAAGGCCACATATACCGCCCTTCTTCTCTTCCAGTTGGACCCATTGAACCATAAAACTTTCTGCCAATTGCTAATCACTATCTCTTTCAATCCCCCCTCTCCACTTGCTTTTGTTTCCCTGCAACTGTAGCTTCTTTTATGTCAGTGCCTTTTCTTTTCTGTCTCATAATTCTGCAAGTCCCCGAGTTTTCAGATTCCCTTATGAAAATAAAGCTGAGAATTGTGTCCAAGGCAAGGCAGCTCTTCGCTGCATCTTCAGAGGAGGATAAAGTTGTCAATGGTGAACAATTGGAGTCCAGAAGACAAAGCACTGGCCATGGTATTGCCCTTGTATTTCTTCCTGTTTTCTTTTTTTATCTTATTTATTTGCTTGTTCATCTTGATGCATTTGCATGCAATTCTATTTAACAGTTGACATGCTCTTCAGTTTATTTTGGAGTTAAAAAGTATAACTTTTCTTAGCAAGCTCATATTAAGTATGTCTTTTCCTTAAATATGCGAGTCAAGGAAGCTTTTCATTCTGCAATGTAGATCAAATTTCAAAGTTACCTTTATTTTATGATTCCTCGATGCTCTTCTGGTGGTTGCTTGGCACTCTCCTGAATTCCTTCTTTTGAATCTGATTCGTTTATGGGACCGCCATGTTAGGTAGGAAGAGGCAATGTGTTTAATCTACTTCCAGCAAATAGAAATGTGTTCTAATGCATGCCGATTCACTGCATCTTTATTAGGTACAAAAGATGAGACTTTCTTTGATTCACAGACACGGTTAGATTCAGATTGTGAAGATGATTTTCAGTGTCAATGGAGGTTGTAAGATCATGTATATGTCTCAGATTATTCTTTTTTTTTTTTTGAACTTCCTTATTAATTTTGCACATATCAATGAGGTTTGCACTCATCGACTTATCTTGATTAATATTTTTTTTCTTTACCTTTGCTTTCTTTCATATGAGCTCAATTTTTTTTATTTGTTTGTGGCCCATGGGCTGACCCGCCTAACTCGCAACCCACTTTGGATTAGGTTGGGTTAGGAAATTTTTAACCCGTTGAAAAGGCAGGCCAGCCCGCCTATCCCCGTTAAATGTTGAATTTATAATAGGTTGATCTACCCCGTCATGAGTCGGCCAATTTGACAGCTCTAATCCCGAGTGGCAGAGATGTCAGAGCGTCGATACGAGCAAGCTCTTCCTACGCGGCCTGTTGTAAAGCGATATCTGACCTAAACTCTCCCTCTTCGATTATTCAAGGAGAAGACAATACAGATTTATGAAGAATAGTGGTTCTTGAAAAGGCCAGCAGGGGTCTAGCAAGGACTCCAAAAACCCCCAGCCCCTACTTTTTTCACTTACCACCAGGAGTATGGGCAAATCATGCATAAGTACCAGCACCTGGATCAGGAGCTAGAATGGGTCACTAGGGCTCATCCTTAGATGTGGGTATTGCTCACTGACCCAACACCATACCAATTGCAACTCCCACCTAGATATTGTAACGCCCCACTTTTACTAAGGTGGAAACTGGAGCGTCACATTGACTACTGAC
>JBAMHZ010421799.1:0-11554 GCA_037177395.1 Alpinia galanga | reverse complement strand
CTTCACTCCCCAATCCAAGTTGATTGAACATATTTTGCAATCGATCAAAGTACCGCTCAATTAATGTCTTTAAAAGCGACATGAAATATATATAAAAAAAGATTAATTTTTCATTTCATAGGAAAAACTAACTTCACATGAACTCTAATAGATTGAAACTAATTAGGGCTGATGTTACTTACTATTTTTGGTATAATTAGCATACTCGCATGACGGTAATTATTCATATTTGTCTTAACGTGGCTTCCTAGATCACAAACGTTTTGCACAAGATCAATATATCAGTTGTGTTTTAGAAAAACGAAAAGGCACACAGATTTGATCCATCGATCTAATTCACTAGCCAGCTGCATTATATCGCCTAGATCGTAATCTCACATCGCCTGAAAGTTAGCGACGTGTTTGTACGAGACCTACGCGATCGAGAAAGACCACTGAAACACCATAATAATTATAAAGTTACCTACGAGATTAAGAGAGCTAAGTCATGGCTGCTTTGGGTGAACGAACGAGGGAACGACGTCCTGCAGGAGGCCGCAGTCCGGCAGCTGAACCGGCGGCCGCCAAGCATTCGACTGCCAGCGCTGCATGTCGCCGTCTGCCGCTTGCTGGAAGCCGCCGAAGGCGCGCATTTGCTGCAGGAGGAGGCGGTGGCGGTGGAGAGCGATGAAGTCGAACGGCAGCGGCTGAGGAGGAGGAGGAGGCGGCCCCGCCGGTAGGTGGTGGAGACCTCGCTGTGCGGCGGGGCTCGGGTGGGTGTGTTTCCCTTCGTAGGTGGTGATCACGGTGGAGGGATCTTCGTACGATCTCTCCACTCTCTTCTTCACCGGGCACTTGTGCGTCGTGCAGCGGTAGTAACTTCTGTCGATCGATGGATTACAAAGTCAACCGCGTGCCGGCAGTCGAAGAGAAGAGGGATATTTCATGTGGATAAAGGAAAAGGAAAAGGAACCTTGGAAAAGGGCTGTTTTTGACGGCCTTTTGGCCGTATTTTCTCCATCGATAGCCGTCTTCGAGATGATCCACTTCGCTCTTGGTCATGAAGGCGAAGCGAGGCTCCCTCTGCCTCTTTTCTCCCTTTTTCTTGGGCTTGTTCCTGCACCGCCAAGTGCAAGCTATATATATAAATCAATCTGAATGTTTTCGATATATCCAGATCTCTGTAATTTCGGAGATCAAGAGATCGATCGAGTGCAATTTCGGTTTTTGTATGTTAGCTAGGCAACCGAAATCTATAAAAATTAATTAAACCTACGCTTTGAGCTCAGATTTGTTCGCGTCGGTCGCAGCTTCTGATCGCTCTTTCCGCCTCCCCTCGTTGAGCATCTCCGCTGCAGTCCCCTCCTCCAGCTTCACCCCTTCCGGCGCCTCCGTCGACGACGACGATGCCGAGCAGTTAGCCGACACCGGGGACGAGGCGCCTCCATTCGACGGCGTCGCGGCCTGGCTGGGAGCCCACTTGACGCCACAGCTATCCGCCGCCAGCTCGCCGCCGCTGAACCCGACGTCTGGCAGCCAGCATGATTCGTCGAAAGGGTCCGACAGCATGCCGTCGGCCAGGTAGTAGTCGTCGAAGGCGATGAGGCCCTGCAGGCTATCGGAGACCGGCTTCTGCCCCGTGGCCGGAAAGATCAAGGAGAGATCTCTGTCGAGAGGGTAGTTGAAGAGCCCCCGGTCATCGCCGCCGGACATGGAGAGGTCGAGACGTCGACGGTGGCGGCGGAGAAGAGAAAGTGGAGAGCAGATGAGAGAAGCGAATTAAGTGTGTGGGTTTAGATCATCAGCTACTCTCCTCTCCTTTATCGAATTATAACTCCATTAATCAGTTATTAATATCGATAAGAATTATTATTATTATTATTTAAAAAAAAAAGAAGCGGTGGAATAGTCCGCGGTCAACAAGAGAAGCTGTGGGTGAGTCAGCGGCCCACCGGCAACCGACGGTGGATCACGTGTCCGGGAGGAGGAGACGGGGCGAGCAACGGTCAAAAGAGTCATAGATCTCTTCTTGGATTCTGCTCCCACGTGTCGGTCGACCACACGTTCCCGCGGTCGCTTGGCCCACCGTGACGACCCGCGCGCGTCACTCGATGTTGACCACGGCGGGTTTGCGATGAGGGAGAACTGTCCGTCCGGTCACGATCCAACGGTGCGCGTGCAGTTTGAATTAGACTTATCAAATTCAAAAATTTATTTAAGGAAAAAATCAACGGCGCATGTTAAAAAACAATAAAATAAAATAAAATCAAAAGATGCCCATTTTATTTTCAAAATATTCTTTTATAATATTATTATAGCTAGCATTTTAATTAAATCTACTATAAATAAAGTTGATCAAAATTATTGCTCAGCATTGTCACTTATTTCAACTTTCAGGACCAATTGAGTAGAAGGGTAAATTGAATATTAGAATAATTGGGTAAAAAGGATAATTTAGATATATTTTTCTTTTCTTTTAACATAGAGTATCCTTGATGACAACGAATATAAAAAAAAATAAACAATCTTTTATATCTTGCCAATTTATATATTAATAATAAAACCACTATCTTCTTGACCGTGGAAACCAAAAGACTAAAAAGGATGAATGATAGTCAAAACTTGTGCTTTGAGAAAATCAAGTAGAAATATATATATATTTGATGATTCCATAACGTGGAGGGAGATGGAGTAATTTGTTTTTAAATGAATGAATGAATGGATGCAATAAGTCAACTAATATAGCCAATCTATAACAATTTGTCTTGATCTTCTACATAATTAAACTGTGAATATAATTGACTTGCATACAAATGAAATCGCTTCACACATGCATGTTTTTTTTTTGTTCTTCCCAAGACAAGACCTACAAATATACCTACTGCAAGAATCTTTACATTTCACAAGAATGTTTGGTGAGCAAGCATATGGAATTGATTAAGCAATAATGATGGAAAAATTTATGTTAAAAGAACAAAAATATTAGAGAGTTGAATATCGGGAAAGAGAGATCATGATTTCATGCATAAGTTATTCACGCAGAGGAAGGTTTATAATTCTGAAGATCATGATCACCTACCATGGAATTTAAACTCATAATATAAATATCAAAAATAAGAGAAGAAAAGAAAATGGCATAAGATAATAGCAAAGTTGACAGGAGAAGACTAACCACTTGAATCAAGTTCCTTTGACTAATTCTTGACACTTTAATAAACTTTTGGACAAAATCAAAAGAGACGTGGAGAAAGAAGGTGCTGTGGAGAGATCTTAATTAAGACTCTCAGAGAGATAAGAGAGCTTGAGATTGTTGACCAGATAAATTAACAAGTCAAAACTGCTGTTTGTCATTTCTGATTTTACTCAAAAATTAATGTAACCGGCTGTAGGATCTAGTGAAAGTCTATGAATTTTCAGCCAAAAAAATTCGTGTTTCCTATTTTACTATTGCTTCCATTCCATGCTTCTTCTTGACTGGGGCTGATTCAAAGAATAGTGATTCCAATAGCTCAAACTGTGAATTCTCCTTCCATTTCTTATTTTCACAAGTCTTGAAAGTGTCTGTGAAGGAGATGTTTCATGCCTGCTTTTCCCTGAAAAGAGAATTATTAGGTGCCTGTCATTTCTTTTTTCCCTCAAACGGATTTCTTGACAGAAAGTTCCACCTCTTGCAACGATCTCATGCAATTTTCCTGTGAAAGTGAAGACTGGACTCGGTCTGAATTTCTAGAGCCTTGGACCGTAAATGCAATAGAATTCCCATAGTGCACCCATCTCTGATAGTGCAAAAGGCATCAGATGGAGAAAACTGGAAGCAAAAACTTAAACAAAGATGTCTTTCATCCTTTTCTGTATTCAAAAGGTGTCCTACGCATAGAAGACTGCACCCACATCAACTAGGTCAAAGGATGACCCTTCTGCCATGGTCTTTTTGATCAAAGTCTCATTACTTTTTTTTTTTTGAGTTGTGAGCATACTTAAAATCATACATAACCAAGCATTACGCGCGATATAATATGTAGCAGGTGATGCCATTTCCAATCTGAAGTTGCTTGACTTATCTCCTCCTCTCGAGAGTTTCGAGGAGTTATTAAATAAACTTGTTGTTCCCATGAAGTATCCTCCAGTGATTTCACACTTGGTGTTTGTTCAATGATTAGCTTGTGGAGCTAATGGAAACAAAGGAAGCCCCCACTTCACATGGGAGACATAATTCAGAGGGATTCTTGAAGTAAATCTGCTCAGACAAAGAATTGAGTCATAGAGAACAAGTCAATTTCCACTGTAATGTCAGAAGTAAGCATGCAGTGGCCCCCGTGCCATCAGTCACTGCCTTTTGTTTGACGATTTAAATATCTGTTCATAAACTCAGTTCACAATTGACAAACAACACTTATTCATGCCAGGACATCAAACAGTACCTGTGTTGGATTGGTGCAATCCTTGCTGATAAAAGTAGCATGTCCTTGGAGCAAACAAGAGCATTGCAGAGAGAAAACATTAGCATCCAGTATCTGAAGAGCACTGAGCAATATGCACCATGCAAGTTCCTGAAACACTGCATGCCATGCATGAAAATTTTTTCACTCCTGGCCCATGTTTTTCTGCCTTGTTCTTAAGATTAATAATTTCTGTCTCTTCTGTGGCATGGTGGCAGTGCCATGAGCAAGCTTCTGATGCTCTGGACATGCACTAATGGAGGGCAAAGGTGAAGACATTTCTTTCAGCATGGATTGCGGCACTGCACACACTTTGTGTGGGAGAGGAACAAGGATGATCAGTTTTCTGATGTCCTCCTGCCTTGATAACTGAGCTGTCAGCGAGAACAACAAGTCTCTTAAATCTAGAATTAAAGTTGCATACAGCGAGAACTTGTCTTGGAGCAACCTTGCAAAGCTGCCTACACACTTCAGTTGGGGCTGCCAAGCTGCCTCAGATCTGTGACCACAGAAATGTTAAGGATAAAATAAGGAAGCTCCACTTGCAAGCATAAAGTGGAAAAGAACAAAAAGTAAAGATGTGGGAAACAGGAAACAGGATCTAGTCTATCTTATAATTGAAGGGAGAGGAACTTTTCAGAATGGTATACATTCTGCTCGAATAATATCAGTTTGTTCAGTTGATAGGATTATGATGTGAATTCTGTTGTATGTTTGCTTAAAAAGTGGACTATTTTCTATGATGGATTTTTTGAATTAGAAGATTGAAGATTATTATCATTGTTCAAGTTTTGTTATGTTTCCTTAGATCTACTGTTCCAAATTACCATGAAAGGATGCATCATTTTATCTATCAACCCATCTGTTTAAACAATGAATGGATAAATTATAAAATAATCTACAGTATCCATTCTTCCATCAAACTACCCATCCGCATCCGTTCTTTGATTTATCTGTTCTTACCGAATAGACAATATTAGCACATCTGATTCAAAATAGTTATTATATTCGCTTTGAATTAACATTGGAAGAAAAAAAATCCATAGCAATGGGATTCATAAAGAATAATCATTCTTTACTTATTCTAACAACAATTATTTATTTTCTACTCATTGTTATAAATAATAATTTTATAGGCCCAACCAACTTAACCGAACTTACATATCTATCACATAAATTAAGTGGGTCGTTCAATCCTTTTGTCTTTCTGATTAATTAGGCCTGATAGGTCCTCCTAGCCTAACTGCTCTATCTAGCTAGCTAAATTAGTTGGGTCATGCAAACCAGTTGAATCAATCGAACACTTGGAATGATAATATTGGTCATACCAATTGAGTAGGTAAATCATGAGAGCTAGACTAAGTCAAACAAAATATTTAAGTGAAGATATCATTTACATTCTAAATAATTTGTGTATCTATTTTTTATAACATTTTTACTGATAAATATAGGAATAATAATTTCAATATTTTATTTTCTAGAAATAGTCATTTATTTCATTTCAAAATTACTCGATGGAAAATGTGAGAGGAAGAGGCAGGAAAGTGACCAAAAAAAAAATTATATAAACAATATGGAACTTCATGTGTAATTTTGTGAGTCTTTTTTGTTTCTCCTCATATATTTCATTCAAGTAACTAAACTCCTAATGTGCAAGCTTTAATATTTGCCAAGAATTTATCTTTAAGGTGTTAAGGGCTCATCTACGATGGATCTTAAACTTTAAGGTGATAGACTATGGAGGATATTCTTATTCAGTCTAATTGAACTTATAATTTCAGTCTAATTGAATTTATAATTAAATGCATGCATGATATTGGTGCAAAAGACGATTCGCTCACTTAGTGCCCCCGTTAGCCGGTTCCACAGCCAACACAAAGAAGGTAAATTACGGAGAGCATATTATCCAATCAAAAGCTAATACAGTAGAAGGCAGATACTCTGAAAGGCTTACAGCCCCCAAAAATTGACCATTTCTTATTAGTACAACTCTACCACTGTACTAGCCATAAGACCTGGGGACAATGCATGCACAATGTGCCCGTAGAAAGAGAGAGCCACATAGCCCTTTCTCAACATGTTTTCCACAGAGATTACATCAATTAAGAGCAAAGGATTACATCAATTAAGAGTAAAGAACAAGTTTTCCACAGAGATTATATCAATTAAGAGCAAAGAAAGTGGTTGAAGTATCCAAGTTAATGTGCCAGATTGTATCCTTTAAACTGGTATTTGTTTGCAACTTTCTCATAATCTATTTCTGAAAAACATTCAGGGTTCCAAGCATTGTCGAACACGCAGTAGGTGTAAAATTTCATTATTTTGACTTAAAATTTCCTCCAATTTTATTTGGAGAACTTGAACTTCACGATGTGTGACTACAGGGGACAGGATAGAATAAGAAAAATGGGAACATCTTTGAGAGATGGAAATGACTTCAAAAAAAAAAATCTCATTTTTTGCACAAAGGCAGCAGAAACTACTACTCTGTGGAGAAAAGGGATTATTTATAAGAGCATGGTTCATATCAAGATGAAGTAAATCACATGAACAACAAGAAACTCTAGAAACCAAAAATTATGGAACCAGTTCCTCATGCTTCGCACACTAATGTGCAGAAAGTGTATTTAAATAAATGTGATCAGTAAATTTGTTACCTCCAATTTCCTCTGCTGAGTTGTATGTTTTAGTTGCCATGACTGCCAAGGATTTGGTCTGACAAGCTGTTCAAGCTGTGGAAAAGGTGGGCTCACACCAGTGCAAAGAGGAGAGAGATAGACAAGAAGAAGAAACTAAATCATTACCTCTGCTCACTTTGTATTGAAAAAAGCCACTCATGTATTGCATGTTCATGTGTTTCACTGGAAGACTTCCATGTCTATTTAGTTCACTGTAAAGCTTGCTATGGCATTTTTAATCCATCTTTAATCATTTATAATTATAGTTAAGTACCTGAAACAGTTGATCTATTAATGCTATTTTATACTAAGTAAATAATAGACAATTTCTGTACCCTATACAGAAAGTTGATGAAAGTAATGGAACGGCCTTCCTGCAGGAAAAGTCACCCATTTCTTTCTACCAAAATGAACATTTTTACAAAACTAAAGCAACATTTTTACAAAATAAAGCCTATTAGTGCCCCTATCTGATATTGCAGAGATATAATGCAACTCATTTGCTGAGATGATGTGCCCCTGATTCTCCATCTTCACTAACAAATCATTCTCCCTTGCGAGGTGAAAAAAAACATGAAATTGTTCATAGTTGTTCTAACAATGAACTATAAGCTAAATATCTCCAAAAGAGAGTGCAATGAACTCACTCAGCAAAGCCTTGAAATATAAGGATTGGTTACGCACATTGCCAAGGATATTCTCGTCATAAACTCAAAAGGTGTGAAGCTCCAAATTTAAAAAGAAGTGTGAAGATCCAAATTCACTGATCAACTTATCAATAACGGTGATTGACTAATTGGATATCGTCTTTAGCAGAACATTTTAATTCAATGAATGATAACTCCAATACGCATTCTCTATGTTTCATGCTTTTTCCCAAACTAGCAAAACTAGATTAGACATTTGATGAGACTGGGATTAATTATCCTTCCTTGCACAATTTATTGACCAATCTTTTGAGTCGCTGCCTTATGAACATATGAGCAACTATAGGATGTACACTATAAGGACTGTACCTAGGAATAAGAGAAATGTGGTGTTCATATGTGCCAACTAAAAACAAGGTTACCCAAATGGTTTCCTTGACAAATACTATAGCAAGCACTTGAGGGGTTGAAACCATTTTAACACGCCAAATGAAACGCACTAAGGAATAGTTTCGGGTTTGTGGACATTATCTAAAGGTCTAACCTAATGGCATGAACCCATGCTAACAATACTCAGTACATGGTTAATGGTTCTAAAGAGATGATACAAATTTTCCAGTAACTGAAGAAGCTAATAAAATCACATTAGAATGCCTCACACCTCATATATGATCCCTTCTCATCAATTCTTTCACTATATTTGCAAACATCAGGTAAAAGGAAACGATACATCACAATGCGAAGTGCACTTGTTCCTACGGCAGGTCTCACATTCCAGCAGAGACAAGGTGCCTCCTCAAGACAAACAAGCACCAATTTTCACCACAACAATATTAAATATCAAAATAAATTCTTGAAAACTTAGTGAGATACATTATTTCAAAATAAGAGTGCTGGCTTACCGGTATCCATTGGGTAAAGCACCAAGTTTCTTGCCCTTTCAAAAACATATTTCTGTGTATTTAGTATCAAAATCTTGTACAGCATGAATTTGCAAACAAAATTAGATATGATTGACAAAATACTCATTTGCAGAGGTTAATCTTGGCAATCCTCAAAATAAGAAGGCCTGCAGAGACGCTCAATGGCATAAATCAGTTTCCTCCTTGGCCCAACTGCATTTGCACCCATGTCTTTGAGTTTCCCCATTGTAAGATTGACTAACTGATAGATTCCCACCTTTTCCCTCTCAAAAATAAATATGAAACGCTCAAGCCCTTGAGATAGCAGCCAGGTTCTGAGCCCACCTAATAGCTGGAGCTTTCTCTCAAGGTTCAATGCTCGCAATTTGCAATCCACAACATTTGACCTAACAACTGGAAGTCTGCTTAGACTTGCTGCAATTTTTTGAGAGGGCATCATTGTTTGATTTTCGAAGTGAGTTACAATGTTTCTGTTTTGCAGACCTTGGGTTTTTGGTTCACGTTGCATCAAGGGTATCCTGGACAGATGATCATGACTGCTGTCCATAGTCCTCTTGTTCCAATTTCCACTTGCAATTGAAGGATCAAGATTTTTGTTCCTTCTCAGATATCTTGATTTCCCTTGACTAGCTTGTGCTTGACATAAAGGAAGTACTTGAGAAGGTTTCTCAAGTTCATCCTTGATCTTAAGCTGATTGTCTGACAACTTTTTAGGAGGTCTAGAGCTCTTTCTGTTTGAGGTCCTTTTAGCCCTTCTCTTAGGACTATCTGAGATTCTGATATTTCTTCTTGACTTGGTAGATTTTACCATAGGAACCCCAGATTGAGATTCTTCAGCTGGAGGAACCAAAATTATAATTCTACGTTTTTTAACTACCACCCACTCTTCCTTCATTGCCTCATCGTCGACAACTGAGCTTGATAGGTCCATTGAACCACTGATGGATGGTCCGTACTTATCTGCAGCTGATGTTGCAAAAAGACATGGATTTTATCTGGTGTACAAAACAGCACATCTTGTCATCAAACAAAACATGCTAGGAGAATTGGGGTTGCTAAAATCATTACAAAGAATCATAAGAGAATTTTGAGGAATAACCCTGTAATTCGAACAGATGAAAAAAAAATAACAAGAAAGTATACCATAATGCGAGAATATAATCAACAATAGTCTAGAATAAAAGAAAATATTTGAAAACTATTAAGCAGGAAAAAAGTGAATCGCAGGCCAACAAATTTATATTCTCAGAAGCAAATCCAACCTCATGAGTTACGAAACCAAGCCAATTGGAACTGAGACAAGAGTTCAACTATGTTTCAATTGGAATATTTCAGCTTTTTCCTTATATTTTCTTGCAAAAAAATCTACTATATGAAAATTTTATTTTGTGAAAAATGTACTTTCACAACTCTCAGCGTCTTTTATGATTCCATCTCTCTGTGAAAATTTTTCCATGTTAATTGCCTAGATTGTCACACAGAGTTGGTAAGAAAATCGCTATTTTGTTTCACAGCATAACATAAACATAGAACTCAAAAAATTTCTCAAAATGAACAATTCAAGGTACAGTTGAAGATATTCCATTATATAATATTTAAACTAATAAAGAACCTAGTGGTCAACTCACCAAAATAAGAGACTGGTGACTCAATAAATGTGATTTGTCTGATTGAAGTCTTCTGTTACAAGGGGGCAAGCTGCACTTAGGGGATTGGATACCAGGATGGATGAGAACTGGAATGAGCACCATAAGCAGCTAGATCCTTTCTTTAGGAAAAGAATCGTGTCAAAGTGGGCCTACTACAAATGACTAAGCTATGCAATGGAGGAAGTCTTTCAGCATGCCATGAAGAACTACAACAGTGCTACCTTGGATAAAAGAGGCTTGACCAAACTCCAAAGTTCAAACTGATAATAGTATAGAGTGAATCTATATCCCTTTACTCCCACTAGAGAAATTCTCGTTCACAGAAAGCTAAAAGTCTTACCACAATATTTAGCATTTATGTTATGCCAGAGCATCCTTTTATCTGAGTGAATTTGGAGAAGAAGATGTTCTACCTTATCCCATTTTTGTTTATAAATATATTACTTTTACACAATTACAAGCCTTATAGGCACCAAAATTCATACAAGATCCAACAACCTTAATTAATCGAAAATGCTAGTGTCATAATTCAGTTGACAATTTTATGCTCTTTTCTTCTGAATCCTTAACTATAGACCCATCAAGAATTTATGCACCACTCAGATAAAGAACTTCTCTCATGACGAGTTAACACTATCATGACTGGTCCCAAGCCCGAATAAAGGAAGAGGGTTACATTAGGTTGTCAGCCAACGTTAAACTAAGTTGAATGTTCAGTGCATTGATCCATTCAACTATTGTAATGCTAGGTTGTTCCCTAGAAGGAACGTTTTGTAGGATCTAACTGTAACGTCACGATAAGGACTGTTACATCTCCAAAACTCGGATGTAATGATAAATATGTAAGAGTTTGTGTTGCAGAGTTCGATTATAACGTATTGACAAGAATCGTTACATCTCCATGAGAATTTGAGTGTAATCTTAAATAGGCAAACATTCTCATACTATAGATTGGATAAAAATAAATATGATACGAAAACTAATAATCTAAGATTTAGAACATGAAACATATGAATCCTCACTGGTAAAGCAATGGAGTTAATATATACTATGATTAAGAGAAGAATTAGAATTTTGTGTGTACAAGAGATAAAATGAATAGGCGAGAAGGCAAAGATAATAGAGAACTCGAGTTTTAAGTTATGGTATACAAAAAAGAGTAAAACAAGAAATAGAGTGGGTATTGTTGTAGATAGTTCGTTAAAGAATGAAGTTATAAGAGTAGCTAGATGAAGTATT
>JBAMHZ010421788.1:0-11554 GCA_037177395.1 Alpinia galanga | reverse complement strand
TTTTCTTATAGAGACTGCCTTGTGCAGGCCAAAGTCAGATCTTTCATTGAGGAAGGGGAAGGGGAAGGGGCAGTTATCGTAGAGGAAGGAGGAGGAAGGATCTAGATCTAGATTGACTACAAGAGAAACACAAGCTAAAAAAGTGAAAGTGAAAGGTAAAGGTGAAAATTAACGTTATTTTATCGGTCATAAAATAACACTTGATTTTAAAAATTAGTCACTAATGTAAAAAAAATAAAATTAAAATGGAAAATAATTAATGATCGAATGATTTTTTTCGTAGTTAATTTGCAACTAAAAATTTTAATTGGTTTTTAATTTTATTTCGATCGTTAATAGAAAATTAAGCAAGAAACAAAGTTGGCTTTTAAAATGATTGAAAAATAAAATACGATAAAAGATGTTCTGGGAGCAGGAGCATCACCTCGTGGCATGTCGAAGTATTAGGAGAGCAGACACGGTTTTGGAATTAACTATATTAGGTGTCCTTTTCATTCTCCATTCTTGCTTTTCATTACCAAATTCAATCAAGAGTGCCAAAACTGCACTAGCTAGTTTGGGATTTTTTTTTTATCTTTTCTTTTTTGGGGGGTTCGCCTCTACGTTTATTATTGCATCAGAATTGTAAGACAATTCTGCTGGACTACGAGATAAACTTCATCGTATCCACAGTTTGGGAGTTGGCTTGAGAAAGCCGGGTCGAGAACGAGTTATGTCGAGATGAGTTATGCTTTGAGCTTGGTACAGTCGAGCTGCTTGGAATTCAATTGAGTTGAGTTAGAAACCAGTGTAGGGTTGGATCTTACGACTGAGCATATGTGAGTGAAGTTAAGAGAGTTTTGGGTTGTGAAGTAGTGTTGGAGCAAAGCTAATTGTATTTCAGTGGCAACTACTATTGGAAGCCTGAGTTTCACAAGTATTATCAACTTTTATTATTAAACATCCTTGGACTAAGCCCTTACCAAAGGGCACATATTTTTAGACCTATTTATAAATTGTATTATATATATATGCATGCATGCATGCAGATGCTAATCGTGTTTTACTGTTATGATTTCCTCCGTAACCCTGTCTGAGATTTTGAGGCGAGCCAAGAAACTAAAGTAGCTTTGAGTACTGGGAGATTAAGGAGCAGCCTTGCCATGCATGCAGAAATCATGCTTCCACTAGTAACTAATTATATAATACAAGTTGACATTCTTTTATAACAATCCAGTCAGGAATCAGCGGCGACAACCAGAAAAAAACAACTACCCGACAGCTGCGCATCAACCATGAAGTAAATTCATGTTATTGACAGAGATGATCACATCAAATTTTATTCTTTTGGGTCAATAAATTAATGAAAATATTTTATTTATTTTTATTGTTGTATCTTTTATAATTTAACAAATAAAATTAAAAGATATACCACCTTTCTAGCTAGCTAGTTTATCATTTTTTTCTCCTCTCTCCTCTTGTGCAAATAGTAATTTTTCTATCGTATGCATACAGCATACATAATAATAAATTGATGACATATTTTAAAAATAAATTTTAAATAGTTAAATTAATTAAGTAGAATGAGATTTTATTCCTTTTACTTAACTTTTTTTCATTATCACTACTATATGATAAAGAACTCATGTGACACAAAAGTGAGATATTTACAATTAGGATGTTCTTATATAATTAAGCAACATGAAACAAACAGTACAAGACAATTATATGATATAGTAATAAAATATTGATGTAGTGACTTTACGTGGATATTAACATTAAACAAACAATAATCCTTCTTCACCTCTCTAATTACTATCCTTTTCTTTACTGCCACTAATATAGGGCCCACGCCAATATCTTATAGAGTTGTCTTCATGTCATGTACATGTCACATAAGCATTTTTAACATCGATGTTCATTAAAAATTTACATGGTATTCAAATTTTTTTCGAAAGAAATTTGACGATTTACAAAATTATTGTGTTATATTGATCTAGTTTTCTTTTGTGTTTATATTATTAATATAAAGAAAAGATAGCTCACAGTGGAGCGGAGATGGTTATATAAAGCTACCTTCTAAGGGGAGAGTTTTGCCAAGGCTAAGGGCAGGATTGTTTTTCCTCCTCAATTATTCCTCTGCTGCAACTCCAAGTGCAACTCCTCTTCTCCTCAGTTCACCCATCCCTCCTTCTTCCTCTCCCCTGCTCCAGATCAATGGCAGGAGATCAAGTGCCCATGGATGTTGACTACTTGGGATCCTCTCAGATGGACCTGCAGATGGCCGCCATGATGGCGGATATGCCGCCGTCGATATCGCTACAGCAATCTCCTCCGCCGTCCTCTTTCGCGATCGGGTTGCCTAATTACCAAGACCAGTTCATGTCGCCGCTCGTCGTCGGGGGCGGAGTGCCGTCGGTGGCGGCCATGCGTGAGATGATCTTCCACATGGCGGCGATGCAGCCGATCCACATCGACCCGGAGTCGGTGCGCCCGCCCAAGCGGCGGAACGTGCGGATATCGACGGAACCGCAGAGCGTGGCGGCGCGGCACCGGCGGGAACGGATCAGTGAGCGGATTCGGATCCTGCAGCAGATGGTGCCTGGGGGGACGAAGATGGACACGGCGTCCATGCTCGACGAGGCCATCCACTACATGAAGTTCCTCAAGGGGCAGGTGCAGGCGCTCGAGCAGGCCGCCGCCGCCTCCGCCTCCACCAACCGGACCACCACCGCCGTGTCCGAATTCTCAACCTCCGGTTACAACGGCTACTTCGATTGGCCACCGCCGGGCTATAGTATGAGTTGCGAGGCGTGGGATCAGACTGCTGCGCACAAGTTTTGATCAAGGGAAGATTAATAAATTTAGATGGGATAATAAAATCTAAATGGCTGTTAATTTGAGTAATTTACGTGGATTGCTGTGTTTATTAATCAGATCGTAGTTCATTAAGAAGAGCCGGATTTGTTTCTTGTTAATTTACGTGGATTGCTGTGTTTATTAATCAGATCGTAGTTAATTTGAGATGATCCTCGATATGCAAGTATGTATTGTATCACCAGCGACGGTTGGCCATTTTTGTAGGAAAAAAAAAAAAGAAAAGAAAATTACTCGACCACTATTAATTTTTACCACGTATTTGTTGTTTTTTTCTTTAATCAAATACACTCCATATTACACTATTAATTTTATACTAAATCAATCTTCAGTTATAATTTTTTTTAGCAGATTATCATTGAGTTTTCAAATTTAATGCCAAATAAAAAACGAAAGCTGGTTTGAAAATCTGATTTATTTCAAAATAAAAGTTAACTAGATATTTAACTAACCTTGTCTTATTTTTCATTAATTTACACTTTTGAAACTGCTATAATTATGTTGATTTGTAGATCAATTTACATGGCAACAAATGATATAAAATAGTCTAGTAAATTATCTTGTAGTATAACTTATCAAATAGAAAGGTATTTAAGACCCTTTCAATAATTTGATATGGTTGATAATGGCTATCTAACATATTAATTTTGCATAAACTTCAGAGTTTGATCGATCTTATAGGTTACAAATCAACTTGCACGACATATAAAAAATGACTCATTTACAAACTAAGTGGCATGATCTAGTGACAAAAATTAAACACGAGCCACTTCCAATTTAAGATTATTATTTTCTAATCTATTGCGCCTTAATTTTATATAAGTTTGAATTTAGGCAACATAAGCTATGTTAATTTTTCAGTGCACATTAATTTTTAACTTAGCAAATTTGTTTGAAGTGTAAGAGACCCTTATGAGTATTTTCTTTTTTTTTAAAAAAAAATATTGATTTGTAAATTAGTTTAGGAAGATCTAAGAAATATTTATCATTGAAATTTAATAAAATGAGAAATTAATATTAAACTATGTCGGATTACAGCAAACAAATTGTTCAGTTTGAAACTAAAAAAAAAAAAAAGAGTGTTTAATTATGTTCAGGATCACTTCACTTAAGCCGAAGAGGGTTTGCATGATCGAAATGAGAAATCTTCTGAGGCAATTTAGTTTGAGCTACGTGGAGTTATGATGATCCAAAATGAGAGTTGTGGTAGTCTGAGACATCAATTGTAATTAACGAACTTAGCAATGATTTTGATATCAATGGAGTCACTATTTATACTCCCAGAGAGGCGCATGCATCACCAAGAGGGATGCAAATACATGACAGTGAAGCTGGTTGTCGGTTGAACTCAACGATTATACCTTGATAATTTTTTCTAATTGGTTCTAGATATTAATTATATCGCTTTTGATTTTGTTTGGTAAAATATAGTGGGCGATCGTATTGACATTAAATAGAAAAGTTTAATTTAATAATATTTATTTGGCGAAATGATAAGTTAGGGATTTTTTTAATAATATATTTTCTCTGTCTCACGCACCTGATCTATTGATTTAATAGTGGTTCCATGATTACAATTTTATAGTTTATCCTTCCCATACACTGGCCCAGTGGCATGCAGATTGATCCGTAGGAATCATCTGCTTGTTGCTTCCTTCACAGTTCACATGCCATATTAATTTTATATTTTTGTTTGTGATGTGAATGTTAATGTTTGTCATGATTGATATATAGAATATGAAATGTATATATATAATGTAGGATAGTCGATGTAGTGGGGGAGACAACCTCGTGTCTCCGGCCCTGTGAAATGAATTTGTTATATCTACGCATAACGTTGAGTGATCCAAAGGGGGATAAGGGACTGCAGATCCAATCTTGGTCGGCCTCTTCCAAATTCCAAATTCTAAATTCTAATTTCTCCCTTTCAGTTCGCAAACGACACTGGACGCGCATGCATCACAGGCCTTACTTCAGCCTTCAAACAACTGCAGACAGAGACGTCGTCGTCGTCGTCTCCGTCTCCTCCCTGCAGCTATGTAAGATTTGTACAGCTGGTCTTTCAAAATTAATTATTGTGACTAAATTATTGAATAGGGATATGTATAGATGGACTGTTTCATGAGTAGATTGATTTTTCAATCAAAAGAGTGAGAAATTAATATTTAAAACTGTACGAGTGATATCTGACTAGATCGATACATTGACACCCCTGAGTTCTGCAAATGATTGTATACCATCATCAACTATGCTAAGGTTGAGCTCGGTTCCCTCAACTTTACTCTAATTTTAGTTCCTCGAGCTCTCTACTTCTAACTCAATTTCCTAAGCTCACCACTCGGTTGAGGTTCGATTTCCACAGTTCTCCACTTCAAGTGTAGCTCCTCCAAGCTCTGTACTCCGAACTAAGCTCTCTAAACTCACTACACCTCGTTGCTACCTCTCGTCACAAGAGACTCATCTAGCGGTCTTCTCAAAATATAACGGTGGCTATCCACATGGTTATTGGCTACAAGCAACTGTGGCCTATGATCCTTATGCAGTCCCTCCATAATCCCTATGTGATCTCTCCACAATTATCATACTCTTTTATTGTTCACTATAGCAATTGTGACTTAAGCATTAGAGGAATCTTACTTAAAATTATTGATATAATTGGTCAAGATCAAGATTGACTAAGTTTTTAACAATTTAACAATTTAACAATGTGACATCCAAAATTGGATGAGAAGAAAGAGATTGTTGGTGATGCCAAGTAGGTTAAGGTTGATCGAATTAATACTTGACAAGTGAGAAATTTAGATGGGTCATAGAGGACTGAACACTTAACGATGAAAAGACCAAGTATATTAACTTGGCAAGGAAAAGTCAAGTATGGTGATTTGGTAAGGAAAAATCCAAGTGTGTTAACTTAGCAAGGGAAAATCTAAGTATGAAGACTTAGCATAGAAAAATTCAAGTATGAATACTTGATAAAGGAAAGTGTAAGTATGAAAATTTGACAAAGGAAAGTCTATAGCAATTGTGACTTAAGCATCATAGGAATCTTACCAAAAATTATTGATGCAATCAACCCAAGGTAAAGATTGACCAAGTTCAAGATAGACTCAATTTAAGTTTTAATGTTTGATAATTTGACAATATAACAATATGACATCTAAGATTGGATGAAAAGAATGAGATTGTTGGTGATGTCAAGTAAGTCAAGGTTGACTGAATACTTAACAAGTGAGAAATTTAAATGAGTTATAGAAGATCGAACACTTGGTGATGAAAAATCCAAGTGTGTTGACTTGGTAACGAAAAGTTCAAGTATGGTGACTTAGAAAGGAAAAGTCTAAATATGGTGACTTGGTAAGGAAAAGTTTAAGTGTGTTAACTTGGCAAAGGAAAGTCCAAGTATGAAGACTTAGCATAGGAAAGTTCAAATATGAATACTTGGTAAAGGAAAGTCTAAGTATGAAAATTTAGCAAAGGAAAGTCTAAGTGTAAAGAATTGACAAAGGGAAAGTCTAAGTATAGAGACTTGGCAAGTGAAGTCTAAGAGCGTGACTCTTGGCGGTGAAGTCCCAGAGGTGTGGCCTTTTGGCAAAGATATACCCAATGACATGACATAGCTGAGGGAAGGACTTGAAGTCTAGCATAAGGGTGATGAGCAATGGGCTCGGAGGCATCCTGAAGGTGTGAGGTAGATAGAAGTGACTTGAAGACTTGAGTCTAGGCTAAGGGTAAGTTTGAAGTATGAGAGAATTATACTTGATGTGTTAAATCTTAGTTTTAAGGTGTACCAGTCAACTAATGGGTTTACCAATCGATTAGTATGGTGGACAATCGATTGATGAGATGAATCAGTCGATTGGTGCTCTATGATCGAGTACAAAATGTTTGACAATCGACTGATGAGGATGGCCAGTCGATTGGTCTTATTGTAGTCAAGCACAGAAGGATTAGCAGTCAATTGATCATGAATTCCAGTCAACTAATGACACTGTGCAAAGCCACAGAATGGTTGATAGTTGACTGTTAGGGTAGGACAGTTAACTGGCGCTTGAAGCAGTCGACTGATGGTGTATACTAGTCGACTGATGTACTTAATCTGATGTGGATCATGTCGTTGGAGCCGTAGTCATGCAACGGTCTTATGACCAATCGATTGGGGATAAGACCAGTTGACTGGTAGATGAAAACAAGCCCATTAAAGACCCTATAAAAGAGGGTTTAGAGGAGAATTTTGGCAAGAGTTCTTAGGGGCTTTGAAGGGGAATTGTTGGTGCATTCCAGACCTTCAAGGAACATTCTAAAGCAACCAAAGCGTGATTAAGCAAAAGCTTCCTTGTGTAAAGTGTTTATTGTATTTACATTTCATCTTTTGCTCTTTACACTTGTATTTGTTGTTCTTGTTATGTAAGAATAGGATTATAAGAAGGTTTTCTTCACCTTAGTATTTTTTCAAAGGAGAAGCTAGTGGAAGCTTGCAAGAGTTGTAATCTGCCTTAAGGATTATCGTAGAGTAGAAGTGGATCTCTGAATTATATTAAATCTTGTATTGTGAGTGTGTTTCTCTATTTTTTTTGTTCATATCTTGTTTTTTTTTTGCTTATAACATTTTGTAGACAAGCATGAACATGATCAAATCAAAGAAATGCTATTCACCCCCTCTAGTGGATCACACGATCCCCAATAATTGGTATCAAAGCGGGTCGCTCTTTAATGAACTAACCGCCGAGGGAGAAAAGCTATAGGATTGATCAAGAAAAATAGAGCTAAGTGATGGATTCAAATACGACATCTGAATTCCACCTCCTTATGATCAAGAAGGATTTAATCTATGGAGGTTAAGGATCGAGACATTCTTCCAGATGAATATCGAGGAGTGGTTCAACTTGATGGATGAATTTGAAGCTCCAAGGGATAGCAAAGGAAAGCTCCTTAAGAAAAAAAGATGGATCAAGGAGCAAATCTAAGGATTCAATGTAAATGAAAAGGTAATGAAAACCTTAGTTAGAATTATTCCTAATGACCTATTATGTAAGATAAGTGAATATGAAGACGCCAAGGAGTTATGGAGCAAGCTCACTAAGCTCCATGAAGAACCCTCACCGATTTAAAATGTTAATAAATATGAGGAAGAAGATTCATCTTCCGAAGAGCTTGGAGATTTGAAAGTTGAGCGATGCTCAACATTCGAGCTAGAAGAGATAGTGGAAGCCTCCACCTCTAGGATTGAGTCGATAAAGAAGAGACTTCAACCTTTAGAGCCGATAAAGAAGAAATCCATGTATCCTCTACCAAGGAAGGTAACTCAAGCATAATTCCTAAAAATAAAAATAATATAACATGCTTTGAGTGCAGGGAGAAGGGATATTACAAGAATAAATGCTTAAAAAGAGATAAGAAGAAGGTTCAAGTGACTCCCAAGGTGAAGAAAAAGCCAAAGGAGATCGGTACCCAAATACTCAAAGGCAAGGAGTACATAGTGTACTTCTCGTGCAACCAAAGGGGACATTACCAAAATCAATTTCCAAGAGAGAGACACCCTAGGAAGGAAAAGGAAAGGACCTCAAGTGTAGGGGGAGAATCTAAGGCAAACCCTAAAGTATCATTTTATAAGGTAATTTCTTCATATCATGATAAAAATTATGCTAGAAATAAATTTTATTAAGTTCTAGATATTATGAAGTAAGTCTAAGGACAATTCTAGACTTATAAACTCTAGAACTTCTCTACCTAAGGATAATATTAGAAATTTCAATGGTAGACTCTTTTTGCATAAAGATAGAAAGAATAAAGAAAACCTAAGCAATAACACTAAGAAGAGTAGACATATACCTAGAAAGAAGAAGAATATTCAAAGAATTAATGGACAAATAAAATTGAGAAACTAGACAATGAAAACCAAGGTTTTAGGTTCCTAGGAGTGTGATCTCTTCACACTAAATGAGTTTAGGATGTGTCAACTTAGAATGAAAAAGTAGTTAACCTAACCATAGTAGAATTGACACTTTGGAGCATTTTTGAGGTATGATGATACTTTGAAAATGAAATTAAAATTAAATCCTAAAAGATTTTAGGATGTACCAATGAAAATAAAAGTTTGAAAATTGATCATTATTGGCACATTAGGATAGAGTCAATAGTGTGCCGAGTTTGGAGTTTGACATGCTCGAGGGAGTCAATTCGTCATTATGTCAAATTGAATATTTAATATAATTATAGACAATGACGATTAGATTAATGACTTAGGTATTTTTATACCTTTGCATTTTATATTTTTCATGCTTTGATTGTCATACCTTATGTCATGACATCATGTATTACATAATTATATGAAACATGTCATATTAATATCTAAGTTGATTTATATCTAGCCATTGCATCATGTATGAATGATAGATTTTCATTTAAAAATTATGCAATTAATATGTCATGCATTTAATTAATTAAATTAAGAAAAAATGATATTATTTGATATCCTAGGTAGGATGATCAAATTAGATATGCCTAGATAGAAATGAATGATCTCTTGGCTTAGGAAAGAACAAATTTACATCTCACAAAGATTATAGAAAGACTTGTGTATGTATTGAAATATCTTAGACACAAGTGAGATTTTAGTATAATGAGTCAAGTTCAAGATATCTTTATGTTGCATCATAATGAATCCAAACTCAGTATGATATGAATGAATCATGAGGAAAGCTAATGTACAAATCATGTGCACTTAGCCCATTGATCATAATTGAAAATAGATTTTGAAAATATTTTTAAACCTATTTTATAAAACTTTGGTGAAGTCTATTTTTAATAGGAATCACCATTGTTGATGTTGATACAAATGTGGTTTCAAACATTGAAGTTTTCAATGGTTTGAAACTTTGTATTAATTTTTAAAAATAATGAGTATTTTCATAGAAAATTATTTTTCTCCCATAGTATATAGCACAAGTAATATGTGTATGAAATTTCAAGATTTTTCAAAAATGATAGAATTACTTATACATTTTTTAATTTCATCTAAAAAAATTATTTTTGGAATTCGGCAAACGGTAGTCGACTGGCTAGATACCAGTCGACTGGATCATGTATCAGTCGATTGGAGTCCCTCTTAGTCGACTGGTAGTACTAAAATTGGCTAACAACGTTTGTTTTAGCATTTAAAATCAACCGTAAGTAGGTTAACTACTCTTAACCCTCTAATATGCTTAGAGAAGCATTGAAAGAGTAAAATTTCTAATGAAAATGAATATGAGAGTTAATTAGGATAAAAATCAAACTTAAAGAGATGTTAAAGTTTAAGGTTGAACTTTTGCCCTTATATTTGAGGTTTGGATCTCCTATGGGCTGAGTATCTCTTCAAAGGAATTGTTGGTGCAATGATTAAGGAGGAGAAAGCCTTAAGGGGGAGGTGATCCATCAAGTATGGTGGGTCATTTGTGACTAAAGGGGAGAATGAAGAGATTAAGGGGAGAATAAAGTTTGAATTTCCTATAGGCTTAGGGTTTCTCCAAAGACATTGTTGGTGTAATGGACAAGAGCGAACAAGCCTTTAGGCTGAGATTATCTATCAAGGTATGATGGATCCTTTGTGAAAAAGGAAGAATGAATGATTAATGGAGAATGAGGTTTTTGAGAACCTTTTTTATGTATGCCAAAGGGGAAGAATAGAGGGTTTAAGTTAGAAAACTTTCATTATATCTTGGCATAGAAAGTGGTAAGTTGAGTCTATAAGCTAGCTTCATTTAAAGATATTGTCAAACATCAAAAATGAGAAGATTGTTGGTGCAATTGACCCAAGGTCAAGATTAACCAAGCTCGAGATATACTCGAGTTTAGTTTTAATGCTTGACAATTTAACAATATAACAATATAACATCCAAGATTGGATGAGAAGAAGAAGATTGTTGGTGATGTCAAGTAGGTTAAGGTTGACCAGATAATTGTCAAGTGAGAAATCCAAGTGGATCATGGAGGACTGGACATTTAGTGATGAAAAGTCCAAGTGTATTGACTTGGTAAGGAAAAGTCCAAATATGATGACTTGACAAGGAAAAGTCTATGTGTGTTGATTTGGCAAGGGAAAGTCAAAGTATGAAGACTTGGCAAAGGAAATTCTAAGTATAGAGACTTGGCAAAGGAAAGTCCAAGTGTGAAGAGACTTGGCAAAGGAAAGTCTAAGTATAGAGACTTGGCAAAGGAAAGTCCAAATGTGAAGACTTGGCAAAGGAAAGTCCAAGTGTGAAGACTTGGCAAAGGAAAAGTCCAAGTATGGAAACTTGACAAGTAAAATCTTGGAGATATAGCCTCTTGACAAAGGTATACCCGATGACATTACACAACCGACAAAAGTACTTGAAGGCTAGTGCAAGGGTGATGAGCAATGGGCTCAGAGGCATCTTGACGGCATGAGACTAATGGAAGTGGCTTGAAGGCTTAGGTCTAGGCTAAGAGTAAGTTCTAAGAATGAGGGAATCATACTTGATGTGTTAAACCTCAGTTCTGATGTGTATTAATCGACTGATGGGTTTACCAGTCGACTAGTATGGTGGACAGTTGACTAATAGGATGAATTAGTTGATTGGTGTTGGAACAATCAACCTTGGTTATTGTTTTGATGGGTGTGGCAAAGAGTTTAAGTTAGGATATATTGTTGTATTTGATATGTGTGTTTAGTCGTGCAGGACTTAGTAAATCACACATG
>JBAMHZ010421779.1:0-11555 GCA_037177395.1 Alpinia galanga | reverse complement strand
AAACTTGAACTCTTATCATTTAATTGAAAGATCCAATCTTAATAGTTTGAATATATTCAATGTCATGTCTAGAAAGAGTCCAACAACTCAAACATGAAATTGAACTATAGTTCATACCATATTAATGAAAGATGTTAGCCCTAATATTTGCATAAAGGGATTTCTATTTATTTGGGTATCATCATTCATTAAGCAAAACTTATGTATTTTACATGTACAATCATATGTTTCTTATACAAAACTAATTATACATGCTTTCTAATAACCATAAACTTAGATCCATGTATAAACGTGAATATCATATATTACAATATTATATAAGTCGGCTCTAATACTAATTGTTGGTATCTATAACATTCATAAATCTCCACAATGTTATAATATTATCTATTTTGGATCTAAGTTTTTATGATTTTATTTTTTAAATTATACTCAAAAGGTTTTATATTAATGAAAATATTTTTTTATCTTATAAATATATGATGTTTTTATATCTGATCAATGAAGATTTTAATTATTCTCCTAACAATCTCAAAACCATGGATAAGCAAGCTCCTGTAGCACTACTCCAGGAAAGGGACAACTAAAATAGCCAGCAGGGAAAGCACAGAGGTCAGAGTCCTTGCAACCGATTGTGCTGATCAAGATAGAGTCGAGTATTCTGTTATTGGTAAAAATTGTTCGACCTCAAGGGAGACAATTGCTTCACTGCGAAGAGTTGTCAACCACAGCTGAAGTTAAGGCGCCTGCTTGGGCTACTTCAATGCTGCCTGAGCTATTGAATCTTAATGGTGGTCGAGTGCAACCGAACATGCCAGATTACTTTCAGTTGGCTGCACGGCTGGCTGCTTGAAGGAACACATGAAGTAGAAAGCAGCCATGGCACTGCTCCCATAGCAGGCTCCGTACTCCCATGTTCACTCCTTACGTCTTAGAAGCACAAGTCCTAACTCATCTCGATTCACTCATCGTTTTATTGAACTTTCTTGTTTGACATACTGTGATAGGTTTGTTTTCAACTTTTTTTTTTTTTCTGTATATGGTATTCTTGATCTCAATTTTCTTGTCTACAAAACCTTAGATGAATTAACTACCATCGAGCGACTTGCCATCTTTATCTTGCTTGTGAGAAGATTTTATTAAACCTCTCGGAACAAGAAATTGCATTGTACTCTTGTGCAAAAGGTGATTTACTTATTCTCAGTGTTTTTATTAATCGATTTCACAGTTAATACGGAAAAAATAAATCATAATAAATACTTTATATCTAACTAAAAGCTAACTTGACAAGAATATAAACACCTCAAAAAGAGTTACAGTCTCAGGGATTGAATCTTATTTTCTTGTGTAAATTTATTGTCTTACTAGCCACAAGGTCTCTGAGACAACTGCATAGTACTTGGTCTTATACATGAATGACACGTGCCAACAAATTTTACACTGAACACCGAGTTATTTATCAAACAAAAAAAAATAAAATGCAGTGCATTACGATGACATACCAAAATCTTTGGCACATTTTGGTACCATTTATTATTATTATTTTTCACCAGTTTTGATCTTCAGAGACGTGTCTGGTCCATGTCGACATATCGTTGCTCGAGTCTTGGTTGCTAGCCATAAGTTGAGATGGAAGCTCTGGCTCAGGAGGTGTATCAGGTCATGCACTGTGCTTTGCAGCCACAGTTGTTTCCAGAACAGGCTCAATTGTCCATCTGAAGTTTAAAAGGCGCAAATTTAACAGTTAGGTTTCTGAAATGATAATAAACATCTTCAACATTATCAGACACCTTCAGTTCTTCTCTCTAAACGAGCGCACATAACACTTACCCTGTCGGGAAGTTACTGTCATGGCGGGCCTCGGAGCGGAGCCACCACAGTAGGACCTTTTTTCCGCAATTTCCCAGCGGCTCTATGAACGAGGCATCCTCTAAGAGACACAGCGGGCTGTCGATGTCCTCTCCCTTCTTGCCCACGTCGTCGAGGTTCCTCACCCAAGCAGGCTTCCCCTCCGCCGCCTCTCTCCGCAGCAACTTCGAGTTCAGCACGAACCCTGCCCACTCCATCTTCGCCGGCAGCACGGTCTTTCCGGCGCTGATGAAGGTGGCGCCGGTGCTGGGCAGGGGGTTGTAGGTGTGCCATCCGACCAAATGGCCGGAGGAGTTGCAAGCCGGGCCTTGAATTGGCACAAGGGAGTTGAGATCCTCTCCCGTCCTACCTGATAGCCAGGTGCTGGGCGTGAGGATTCCCATGGAGATGGCGCCCATCCATTTCACTCTCTGCGCCTCGTCGAATAGCTCCATGCTGTGCACATTGCTGTCGTCAGCGAACACGACGACCCCGTCCATTCCCCTGTCTCTCACCATTCTGTTTCATAAAAAGCGCAATAAAGAACCAATTTTTATATTCATCTCCGCGTTAAAATCCAAGTTTCATTATTTGGAGGGAGAATTAATTCGCCTGAGGGAGTGGAGCCTCATGCGGGATTCGGTGATGCGCCGGTAGCGTGAGTCTTCCGGCATGGGATCGGGGAAGTGAACGTGGAGGTAGTGGAGGCCGGATCGGGCTAGGAAGGATGCGGTATGATTAGATCGGCGATCGGCGGGGGCAGCCTCGACGACGATCCAGGTGAGGGGGAAGGGAACGAGGAGGAGGGAGTGGAGGAGGCCGGTGAGGTGGAGCGTTTGGCAGGTACGGACGTAGGTGGGCGTGACGACGATGAGCGGCTGGGGACTCCCCACGCTGTCCTGCAGCCGCTGCTCCCGCTGCACGCGCTCGATGATCCAGTGCGCTCGCATGGTCTCCTCCGCGTCCGGTTGCGCCCACGGCCGGATGCGGATCCCGTGCCGCCCCACCGCGACGCGGCTCTTCGTCTCGTTCCGCGACGCCTCTGCCGGCAGAGGAGGCGGAGGCGGAGGCGGAGGCGAGGCAAGCGAGAGAGAGCGTGTCTGGGTCGCGGTAGTGGTGTGGAGAATGGGGGCGGGCGTGTTGTAAACAGAGGGAGAAAAGAGGAGTTCGAAGACGAGACGAGAGAAGTGGAAACCGAGGAAAAGACTGATGACGCAGCCGAAGGCATGAAGGACGATCCAGAACGAGGCGGAAGGGGAACGGAGGACGCTTTCGGATGTGGAAGCTGAGCCTGCGCCGCCGCCGCCGCCACCTCCAAGGCCTGAATCCTGATGGCGGTAACTGCCGCGGCGGTTTGGCTGGTTACGAAGCAAAGACGTCTTCATATTTTGGCCCTGATCTCTTCAAACTAATCCTCTTCTACTCCGACCCCTTGCTGCTTCGGTAAACAGAGCTGGATTTTAAAGAGGTTGGTCGTGGAGCAATTAATCGAGGAGGAAGAAGCAGAGGAATGGTAGAAGTAGAAGTAGAGGCAGCAGTATCGTTAATTACATTTGGCGAGAGTGACGGCGCCGAAATGGAAGCTTTTCATTCGCAGTCATGGTCAACGTTCAGTTACGTGAGTTCGAGGGGAATATTTCACAATTGTAAATCTTGATTTCTGCAATACATTATTTATTTATTTATTTTTATAAAGTTGAATTTAATGAATCTATCTACATGTTTGTAAAATCTGAATTTATAATATTCAAATTTTTATTATAAAATATCAAAAATAATTATTGTAAAATACCAAAAGTCAAAGACGTAGGTCCTCATAAAATTGACAGACAACAACCTTCATTAGTCTCTAACCTCCTTGCTAAGTGATCAAGCATCACATTTAAAAGCTTAGTTAGCCGTAAACAATGATCTAATCCCATTAAAGGGAAACCTAACGCCAAGTCAAAGCCCTAGTGATAAAACTTTGAAGTGGACGAGAAGACAACGCGACAAGACATGAAATGTAATTTAATGTTAGTGGAATCATTTTGTCTTTTAGGTTACAAGTTGTAAGTTTGGTGCATGGATCTACACTTTCATCCTTTTCTTAGTTGTCATACCAATGGCTTAATGACAGCAGTAGGCAATTGTTGGTTTTGACCTATGTATTGTGTAGATTGACCAATTTTTCTTTATTTATTTATATAATAAATTTGAAAATACAATTTATACGTATTTAAAGATTGATCATAGAGTCCGTTTACTCAAAAATGGAAAAGAATTTTTTAGAAAAAAAAATTCTAAGGAAAGAGAAAAAAATTATGAAGAATTCAAAAAGAAATAATGAAATAGGGAAGAGAATAAAAGAAAAAAAAATATTTATTTGTGATGGCATTGATTGGAATAACCATCTCTATTGTTTGTCGCTCAATGAGATAGTCATAGTCAATGATCAACAATCAACGGTAATCAATGCTTAAGGAGAGAAGGAGGAGCCATCAATGGTACCGACGACAATAGCAATGATGGTGATCAATAGTGACTATCAACAATGGCTTGCAATTGATAACGATGGCAATATACAAGAAATTTTTTTTATTAATTTCAAGAGAAAAGGAAAAAAAAATTATTCAATTTGGATGAAAAAAATATAACTAAAGGAAAAGAATTCTTCCACGGTTGAAATTTTAAATTTATTTATCCATTAAATAAAAAAAGAAAAATAATTTATCCTTTTTTTTTTAGCAAAATAGAGCATTTAATATTTACACAAATGATCGCATGTGATGCACGTACATTTATGATCCATTTCGCCAAGAATTTCATTCCTTTTCTGATTTTATTTTTAATTTTGTATAAGACAAGATATAACAGCAACATTTTCGAAATTTGGTGGCATAAATTTTATTTGGTTAAAGGCCCGACCTCTCATGCGTTTCTAGTTTCTACCATACAATTGCATGATCCAGAGACTAATAAATTTGCATTCATAATAATATTTATCACTAATCATAACCATAGAATAGTTATCAATTCAATACATAAATCTGAAATAAAAATAAAATAGGTGGCCAGCAACAATTGTTTTTCTTTAAAAAAAAAAACAGAAAGAAAGAAAAAGGCATTGGGGCTAGATTCTTTACTACTGTTGGACTCCGACGGAGTAATATTAAATAAATGGCTCACATGGCATTGATAATTCAGCCAATAAATTAAAATAGCTGGATATTGGTAAAGAATTAAAATCGATTAGGTTGAACATTAAATCTGTGTAAATGTGACGGTGTTGGTGTAATCGAATAAAAAACAATCAGAAAAAAAGAAAGAAAAATCCACTGCTGGAGGTGTTCAGCTGCAGTGATAGATCCATCATGCAACTAAGCGAATAATGATATACAGTAAATTGATATTGTTTAGTAGTTTATGGAGAAAAAGAGAACGACAAAAAATATATATATATAAATGCCTATTTTTGGTTAAAATTTTCGTAATTGTGAGTTACTGAAAGATTACTAAGAGTGAAACCTAACGAATGTGCAACCTCAACTATCAAAGGACATCAACAAAGTAATCCGACAACTTTCGAACATCGAATTTCCTCAAACAAAATCCAAGTTGAATTTAAATCTAACTTCAAAGCTTCCTCTAAAGCAAATTCAGACAACTTTGAAGCACCAAACTTCCAAGTCACATATTTAGTTCAAAAATTTGTCCGTTTGACATTTTTGAAAGCAGGCATTTGCCCTTTCCTTTTGGAATCTACAAAACACCTCAGACAATGCACAGTGGAGAGATCAAGTACCCTTGTGCAGTCAGACAATGCACGGGCTCATGGGGAGAGACTTGCTAGAGGAGGAGAGTTCCGTGTTCATCACCCAGAATCAACGGCCATGGCTTATCATATCCAACGATCACCAAGTATGGTGGTCCACAATGTTACCTATTGTGATCAATTTGGATGAGAACAAAAGGCTCAGAAGCTCGTTCATCAGTTCCTTTTATCTATTGCTGGTCATGTTCTTTGGCTATATACACAGATGGGTAATGCATCCCTACTGTAAAGTAGGGTTTCCAAATTTCATAGTTTAAACTTTGTACTATTTTGTTGGCTTAGAGTTATGCAATTCTAGTAAGATTCAATTTAGTACTTAAACTCTAGTCCAGGACTTCGACAGCACGAGTTGCTAACAAAAGCTTGATCATAATTCTCTTCCATATTGCACTTCCCTATAGCAGTGTTAAAAGTATCCTTTCCCTAAAGGTTAATACTAGGGTCCGATTAGTTAGACGGAAGATATGAGGGAGTGGAGAGAAAAACTTCCAAAATTATATATGAAACTTGTATCTTTCTATGCTTTCCATCCTCTTCCTTGTATCTTAAATCCAAGTAATGAGACTTTAAGAGAAAATAAATGAACTAATTATCTTTCTGATAGCACTAAATGTATAGGGAATCAGAACAATGTTCTCTTCTTTATTTGTCACAACTTAGGATCCCTAGTTATCGTTAGAACAGGGAAGATATCTAAAAAATGGTAAATATAGGTGCGAGAGGCTGGAAATAAAGAAATAAATAATAGGAATTACATCAGTAGATGTTCATGAACTGCAGATATATTCTCCAGAATGGTTCTGAAATATGTATATGTGCAGTATATGGAATAATTTTTTAAAATATAGAAAATATGAGCTTGATTCAACTGGAAAGTATTATCAAATCAATTAGGAGTGATAGTCCCAACTATTTGAGACTAACACGTGCCAATTCCATTCCCAAACCAGGATGAAGAAAGTTAAGAATAGTATTAATCCTTGACAACCAGTACGAGTGCTGTGTCTAAATTCTGGAGTGTGGATCTCAACCATATTTCGATCAAAAAATATTAATGCCAACCCAGCAACTAACACTGAAATAAGTTAAGTTACTGCATTGGTTATGCATTCATTAGCAGTGTTAAGGAAATGAATCAATGTCACATTACGCCTTCTTCTCAGAAAGAATGATCCTAAGAAAGTCAGTGCATAACAATCTAAATGTATGGAACATTAATAACAGTCTCAAATGGGTTTTATTAATTAAGTGGTAGACTTTGGTTTGCAATTTTAATTAGCCTAATGCTAAATCCAAGATTATAAAGTCCTAGCATTTTTTTTATTGCACAAGCACTAATTATCAGAAAGAATAAGTTCTTGGCAAATGCATATTGAGGGAACTGAACTCATTACAGTAATAACTTTTAACAGAATGGGCTTATAGATCATTATAGCAGAAATATGTACATATAAACATTAGCAGCAAGTAGTTTAAGCAGCATACATACCATAGAACAGCATAAACAACAAATTGTACTTCGCATTTGGCCATTTCAGGGCAGCGAGTGTCAAAGGCTCGTCATTGTTGACTTCATCAGAAAAGGTTTACAAACAATAAATTAAACTCCAGCTTCACGAAAATGAGAATCATCACCGGCACTCGACCAATTTCGGACGGCAGATGCTAAGATGCTCCTCATTCTTAACTTTATCAGTGAAGACCTATCATTACTGCTTGAAGGAAGATCCAATGTCATGAGTTGTTCCGTGAGAGAAGAAGCTTCCTCATTCACACTTTCCGGCATCCCGTTCTCACTAGTGCTCACATCCGGTTCCTGCAACTCGATTGTGTCCAAGATGACAGCGAACGGTGCTCCCCGGGCAGCCAATAACCAATCTAAGCCCTCACGCGTCACTCCGTTGCACCTCTTCAGTTTAATCTTTATCAAATTGGGGCACCCCTCAGCAAGGGCCTCCAACCCACAGTCTGTCACCGGGCAGCCTTTGATGCAAAGCTTCCTCATGGCCGTGCACTTGGCGGCAATGCAAGCAACCTCGGCGTCGCAAATGGTTTCACATCCACATAGCGCGAGGCGCTCAAGGCCACGACAGCTGCTCGCAATGAGCTCCACGCTCTGCACTGTCGGGTTAACCCCAATCAGGACGAGCTCCTGCAGCTCTGGGCAGCCTTTGGCGATGGCCATGAGGCCGTAATCGCCGATCCGATTCATCCTCCAGCCATCAATGTGGATTTTGCGTAGGCGACGGCACTTGTAGGCAATGGAGACGACACCGTCGTCGGTGCATTCAGGGGTTTTGACGAGGCGGAGAACCTCCAGGCCCAGGCAGGAGGAGAGGGCAAAGAGGCCTTGGTCGCTGACCTGGATCTTCTCGAGGTGGATCTCAGCGATATGTGGAACCTTTACGGCAATCATCTCGAGGAGGGAATCCCATACGCCGGTGCATCGGATGATTTTGAGGATTCTGAGGTTGGAGGAGCCGGCGATGAGCGGGGCAAAGCACTGACCGTTGTAGAGTTCCTTGAGGCAGATGGAGCGAAGGGCGGATGAGGTGACTGCGAGGCGGACAACCTGGTGTGGAGGGTTGGATAGGCCTCGCAAGCGCTTGATTGATAGATCTTCGAGGCGGGGACAGCCCTGGAGGATCGCATCGAGGCCGGCGGCTCCAAAGGAGCAGGAGGCGCAAGAGAGGCGGCGGAGATAAGGGCAGCCGTCGGCGAGGACAGCCATGCCGAGATCCGTGACGCGGCGACAGGCTCGCAGCTTGATCCGGGTAAGGGAAGGCCAGCTGCGGGCGATGAGTTCGAGGGCGTCATCGCCGATGCTATCGGATCGGCGGTCGCAGCGAAGGGAGAGGCTCGAGACGGCATCGAAGCGGTAGAGAAGCGAGGGAAGGGCTTCGATGAGGGGGGAGCGGGCATCGAGGGCAAGCCGGCGGCGGCTGTAGGCCTCGACCTCGAACCAGCGGCGGCAGACGAGGGAACAGTTTTTACGGTCGCCGGTGCCAAGGACGTGGAATACGATCACGAGGCAGTCGTCGGGTAGGTCCAAGGTGCGGTCGCGGGGGGGATCGCCGCCCATTTGAGCGGCAGCGAGAATGGCGGAAGAGGGCGGTGACGGTGGTGGTTCTTTTCTTTCTAAGCTCTATTTCCGTCACGTTGACTATTGATATAATGTTACATTAGAGAGACTAAAACTTAAAATATCGTTTCCTTTTCTTTTGCGTGAATTAAAAGGCAATTACATTTGAAAATCAATGACTAATTAAATAAGCGAATCCAAAAAGTAAAGTGTATCTCAAACTTTTTACAAACTCCAAAGATTTCAAAATTTGGATTTATATTTTTTTTTTTTTAATTAGCATCGAATATTATTAATTTTAGGTGCAATCCATATAGTTCTATAAAAATTTTCTATCGGCCATTAAAATAAATAAAAAATTGCTCACAACGAGTGGCCTAACAATTTAACATCTTAAGGTCCACTTTCATTTGAAGGAAAATCTTAAAAATTTATCAAAGTTGGAATCAAATTCAGGAGTTTTTGAGAGATTGCTAGGCGCACTATCACTGTATCATTACTCCGAATGCTTAGATTTGTCTTCCATAAATCTTATTATTATTATTGATAATCTAAATATTTAAATCTTTACCTTTCTAATTAATTTGGAAGGAGGACATTCTCTTTTGATTCTCCCATCAAATTAATTTGGAAGCACTCATGATCACGTACTTAATAGTCAACTTTTCACTCTAACTGTATCATAGTTGAGATTCAAACTACAATAATTTGAGTATCCATCAATTATTCAGATCACGATTGATCAAACTTGAGTTATGCTCGAGTTGAGTTTTAATGTTTGACAATGTATATTTGACAAATTGTGACAATATGATTTTGATTATATGTGTTTTGAGAAAATTGTTAGTAAAGTCCAAATATGTCAAAGGGAAAATCCAAATGTGTTGACTTGGCAAAGGAAAAGTTCAACTATGAATAATTGGCAAAGAAAGTTCAATATAGTATTGGCAAAAGGAAAAGTTCAAGAGTGGAGTCTTGGTAAAGGTAAAGTTCAAGTATGAAGATTTGGCAAGGAAAGTTTAACATGATGTTGACAAAGGAAAAAGTCCAAGAGTGAAGTCTTGACAAAGGTAAAGTTCAAGTATGAAGACTTGCCAAGGGAAGTCCAAGTATGGAGACTTGGAGCGTGGCTCTTGGTGCTTAGCATGACTAGACTTACGGAAGCACTTGAAAACTAGCGCAAGAGATGACGAGCATGGGCTCAGAGGCATGAGGCTAATGGAAGTGGCTTGAAGGCTAAAATCTAGTCTAAGGGGTGATGAAGTCCCAGAGGTGCGACCTTTTGACAAAGGATATCCGATAGTATGACTAAACCAATGAAAACACTTAAAGGCTAATGCGAAGGGTGACAAGCATTGGCTCGGAGACATTAATGAGGCGTGAGACTGATGGAAGTGGGTTGAAGGCTGAGGTCTAGGTTAGGATGAGTTTTAAGTGTGAAATGATCACACTTGAGGGCTTAAACCTCAGTTTAAAGGTGTACCATTCGACTGGTAGGGTTTACAAGTTGACTGGTATTAGCCAATCGAGTTGGAGTCGACTGGTGATGATATTTGAGTAATTGGTGCTCAAGCAGTCGACTGGTGTACTGTGGCCAGTCTATAAAAGGTTGGCCAGTTGACTGCTAGATAGATCAATCGACTAATCAGGTTACCAGTCGACTGATTCACCTATCCAACGTGGATTGGACCATTGGATAGCTATTATGGGATAACAGTAACTCGACCAGTCGACTGTCAGTCGACTAGTGACAGGAAATCAGCTTTTGTAGAGTCTATAAAAGGAGAACTCGTGGGAGGTTAATGATGCTAGTTCTTCGTAATCTTAAAGGGGATTAGTTGATACTTTTCTTACCTTTCTAGTCATCCAAAGCAATCTAAAGCGTGCTCAAGCAAAAGCTCACCTTTGTAAAGTGTTTTTACTTGTATTTCATTAATACTTTATGTATTTATTGTTTTCTTGTTTTGTTGTAAGCTTAGGTTGTAAATAAGGTTCTTCTAACTTGGTGTTCATCCAAAGGAGAAGTTAATTGAACCATTGACGAAGAATGATCCTCCTTAAGGATCATCGTGGAATAGGAGCAAAATCTTTGAACTAAGTTATATCGATGTGTTGTGTATGTGCTTTGATTTTGTTATTACATATTATTGTATTTCCATTGCGCATTAACATATCTTATAAATGAACATGATCACAATCGAAGCAAATGATGAAAAATATTATTCACCCCCTCTAGCGACCGCCGAACAATTGATATCAGAGAGAGGCCGCTCTCTAAGGACTAATAGCCGAAAGGAGCAAGAGCTAGGGTAGTAAATCAAAGAATGGAGTCAATCGACGAATTCTGATACGATATCTGAATTCCACCTTCCTACAATCGGAAATGATTTTCGGCATGGAGCATAAGGATGGAGACCTTATTCATGGTGAACATCGAAGAATAGTTCTCACTTATGGACAACTTCGACGCTCCTACGGATAGCAAAGGAAGGGTCCTCAAAAAGAACAAGTGGACCGAGGAGCAAATAGAAAAAAAAATTCACCATAAACAATAAGGTAACAAAAACACTAGTGAATTTTATTTCTAATGATATTTTGTGTATGATAGGTAAATTTAGAGATGCCAAAGAGCTTTGGAGCAAATTGGCAAAGCTTCATGAAGAGCTATTTTCGGTTCAGATACTAGAAGAGAAAGTCGAAGAGAAAGAAATTTCATCTTTCAAAAGGCATGAAGAGTTGGAAGTCGAAAGTGTTGGTGCCTATAAGATTCACATATCTCCACAATGGTATGATATTGTCCACTTTGGGCCT